>PVIH01007925.1:0-61972 GCA_004025045.1 Sigmodon hispidus
AGCCTGGTACTGGCATAAAAACAGACTTGTGGACCAATGGAATAGAATTGAGGATCCAGACATTAACCCAAAAACCTATGAACACCTGATCTTTGACAAAGAGGCCCAAAACATTCAATGGAAAAAAGATAGTATATTTAACAAATGGTGTTGGCATAGCTGGATGGAAGTGTGTAGAAAAATGCAAATAGATCCAAACATTCCTTTCTTTATCCATTAATTCAATAGCCATTTATTGGTGGATTTCATAACTGCGTCCCACCCATACAAGCCTTTCATTTTGCTGAGTAATATTCTCATCTTCTAAACACCTACAAGCTATGTGGAAATTACCATTTCATGTTTTACTTACCCATTGTAGAGCTTGCAAAGAGCATTTATTTTCCAAATATGTTTTGAGATGACTCAGTTGGATCATTTTATGTGATTCTTGTTCCGGCAGCAACTGATAACACCCATTCTATTTTATGGCAGACTGGCATATTCGATGCTGTGTGACAGCCTAATAGTCTAGAACAGCGCCAATCATCCTCACTGGCTTCCATTTGCAGAACGCAGATCTCAAGGGAAGCCGTCAGAGTTAAATACATGTTGATAAATGATATTAGCCAAGTAACAACAGGTTATTATTTTCCAGTGGGGTTTTGAAGCCACTCAGCCCCAGCCTGACTTCCTGGCTTCAGAAGTCTGCCCGCCCACTGCCTTTCCCAGCTAATGGGAACAAGTTTGTTCTTCAAGTTCACACAGGGTCAAGTTGAAAGAGCTTTGATGTAAATCCTACACTTTCCAAAGAAATCTCAAAAATGAATCATGAAACTGAAAGAGCAGATGGTTGCCAGTCTGTGGAAGGCTTAGGTGGCATGACCATGTAGTCTAAAGCCCCGGGCTTGAGCTGGGAAAACATGAGAAAGTGTCATTCCAGGACCCTGGTGATAAACATACACACATACACACACAAGCACAGACATGAGTAGATTCAGAAATTATATATCAATAATGACCAACTTCATTATTATGAAGTCAATGAACCCAAAGCATTTTTGAGGGTTGAGGGAATTACTGTATTTTTTAGAATTAGACAGAGAAAAATTACTTCTCAATTAGACATGAATCCCCAAAATACAGAATTAGGGGTCACTTCTGCTCACAGATGGTATGCATGTATTGTGTTCTCCTTCCTCTTTCTGTGCATGTAGGGTGTGTGTGTTAGAGTTTGTGTGTGTGTTAGAGTGTGTGTATGTGTGTGTGTGAGAGAGAGTTTATGTGTATGTGATGTGTGTGTGAGAATGTGTGTATGTATGTTAGTGTGTGTTTGTGTGTGTATGTATGTTTGTGTGTGTGTGTGTGTGTGTGTGTGTGTGTGTGTTGGGAGCCAGGGGTTGTGCTGAGATTCACTATACTCAGGTGTGTTTGGAGTATTTCTATTGGTCTATCTCCTTAAGACAGCAGGGTCAGGAATGTGATCCCCCTCAAGGGACATGACGTATAACTGTGAGTCTCATGTATTATTTTCAACTTCAGAAATATCTACCAGAAAATCAGGGACCATGACCTTCTGGACAAGAGGAAAACTGTGACAGCTCTGAAGGCTGGAGAGGACCGGGCTATCCTTCTAGGACTGGCCATGATGGTGTGCTCCATCATGATGTACTTCCTGCTGGGAATCACGCTACTGCGCTCTTACATGCAGAGGTAATGCCATGGGCACCAAGAAAGCCACAGCTCCCTCTCTCCCTCCCTGCTCCCCACTGTCAGCCAACCTGATATCACCTTTCTCACCTTTTGTTCAGAGGCACTTGTACACAGTGTTTTCTAATGTTATCTGGTAATTATAATAAACATACTCTATGTGTAAACTGTCCACTGTGAGCTGGCCACTTTTTGTATGCTTCTGGTTTCTTGCTCACAACTACACCATAAGGTAAGTATAGATATACCCATCAATGCAGTGACACTGAGGCCCAGATGATATGACACAGGGACTTGGGAGATGGCTTTCCTTAAGAAGCCTGCTGCACAATCATGAGAACCCACACCTAGAACCTACATAAAAGTCCAGACATGATTGTATGCACTTGTAATGCCAGCACAGAGAGATGGAGACAGACAATGTCTGGAGCTCACTGGCCAGCAAGTCTAGCCTAATTCCTGAGCCCCAGGCCATTGAGAGACCCTGTCTCAAAAAAGCAGTGTGAATGATGTCTGAGATCACCCTCTGTCCTCCAAAAATACACACAGAAATATACTCGCATGAACATGTACATATACACCCTCACACACACAAACTTGCATATGTACACATGCAAGAGTATCTGAACACACGCACACACACACACAAGATGTCACACAGTTCAGTGCAGCATAAACATTTGGCAGCTAAGATTCAAAGCCACATCCCACAAATTCAAGAGTCCTGATTCTTGCTATTCTTGCTTTTTTTTGTTATTTTTTTTAAACTTTATTTATTTATTTATTTGCCTTGGTGTTTACCTGGAACTGGAACTACAGACAGTTGTTAGCTGCCATGTGGGTGCTGGGAATCGAACCCGGGTCCTCTGAAAGAGCAGACAGTGCTCTTAACTGCTGAGCCATCTCTCCAGCCCTTTTTTGTTATTTTTTAACCCATCCTACTTCTCCATCTCCCAGCTTCCTTGGGAACTTTCATATATCCAAGCCAAATAAGGTCAGAATTAATTGGTCTGAATACAGATCCAGTACTCAGTATTCTGAAACTCTCCAAGTGATTCTAATATGTATGAAACAAGAGAGAGACTGATGGTAATCTCTTAGAGTAACAGATTTGAATCATTTTTATGTCAATGTTTACCTTGGATTTGCTGAGTGAGGAGAAATCACTAGGTATGATACTAAAGTGTGTCCTCCTGCATCAGCAGCTAATAAATCCTCACAGTGTCTCTCCCCCATCACTGCCATCCAGACACTAAACCCTGAAATGTGGTTAGTCGTCCAGTTATTGGCTTGAAGAAATAAGACCCTTTCATATGAAAGTGGGAAGTTTCAATCCAAGAGAAAATCAAACCATTTTGTGCCACTTGTTTCTCTAGCTAAATTAATGCTCTCATGTTAGAAGCCAAGTGGAGCTGAAATGTAGCAATTTGCTCTTCTTCCATATCCTAGTTGACCTGCTCTTTCTCTGCTGGCCTTCAGCTGTATCTTCTTCCACAGTGGAAGTGCTGCTCCAAAACCTCTTTCATATTCCCACACCTGCTTGGAACTAACTTTATAGGATGTGTAACCCATTCCCCCACACTCAATTTGCTACACCAGAGGAGACTGAGGAGTCTAACCATCCAGCACATGCAAAAGCACAGAGGCTATCTACATTTGTCCAGCAAAAGGGCAGGGTTGTTATTCCTTATGAACATGTGTTTTCTGCTCACTGCAATACCACTTAGATCCAGGGGCAAAGCATCGATTGCTACTGTGTTACTTCCTAATTACAAATGCTTGATCTCAAAATGAAAGTTATTGCAAAACAAAATTGAAGCAATGGTGAGCTGGCATCTCTGTGGCCAGAGTGGCCAAGAGGAACCTGGTTGAGTCCTTTATCTGCACTGACAGGTTTATCTTCTGTTGCTTTCCTGGGGAGGCACACCATGGCAGAGTGAAAGCAGAGCCTTAGAGAAGGGTAAGGCCACAGTTTGTCACTTACCAACTGTGTGCTCTTGACTGTGACACCTGATTTCTGTGGCCCTCCATTCACCCACCTCTCAAGGAGATTAATAACCAATATATAGGGTTGTTTAGAGAAAAAAGGAAAGAATACGTGTAAGTTGCCAGTTAGGGGGAATTAGCTATAAATAGCCATTGCCCTTGACATCTTCAAAAGGCTGCTGTTGGCTTATTTCCCATATTATGATGAGTTTATTGCTTGGTATTGCTCTCCCTCTATCTTGTCAAGTCCAACCGTGAGCCACTCTGCCTTTTGGCCACACTCCCCCAACTCTTCCCTTAATAAAGACTCTTCTGCCTACAAACAGGCTGAGACGGAGTTAGGAATGAAGAAACGGAGCAATGAAGTTATACAGGGAGAGTGGAGGTTATACCAGGCAGACGATGCACACTGTCTTTCCTTTCCTCAGGAGAGAACAGAATTACTTCTTTGATGCTAGCTCGGGCTACAGAGCAAGTATAAGGCCATTTTTCCTACTTAGTGAGACCCTGTCTCAATAAATAAAACAAAATAAAGCATGTGCTATGCTTACCAGTGAATTCAATAAGGAACAATAATCACTGAAATTATTAGTGAATATTCTATACGGTAGATGTCACTAAGAAAGTTCTCAGGCACCAAAGTTTGTGCTGTGTCACAGCATACCAAAAGCATGTCTGTTCAAAATGATAAGTTTTACACAGATTTATAAATCACAGGTTTGGGGAGACGGAGGCAACTCAGTAGCCAAGTGACAGTCCTCTGCACCCTCAGACTCCTGCCCAGTAGCTTCCTGCTCTGCGCTCATTGTCCTCCTTCTGGCTCCTTCTCTGCAGTGTGTGGACAGAAGAAGCCCAGTGCACCCTGCTGAATGTGTCTATCACAGAAACCTTTAACTGCTCCGTCAGCTGTGGCCCAGACTGCTGGAAGCTCTCTCAGTACCCCTGCCTGCAGGTGTATGTAAACCTGACTTCTTCCGGGGAGAAACTCCAGCTCTACCACACCGAAGAGACCATGAAAATCAATCAGAAGGTAGAGTTCTGCTCCTCCGGCACCGAGGTGCCCACAGCGCCCGCCTGCCTCCTCCCCTCTCTCTCCACTCTCCTCTTTGTATTTCAAAGGAAACAGCAGGAAGTAAGCCCTGTCTGCTCCATTCACAGAACTCACTCTCTGGATCTGTCCAGGGAAATGTTTGTTTTCTGTACAAGCTGTGGACAAGCAGTTCCTTCATTTCATGGTAGAGCAGACTTAGCTGTATTTTCTGTTTGAGAGGATATTTTCAGAAAGAGCCTAAGTCTTTCAAAGCAAGTACAGAATTTAATGAGAGACGTGCGTACCCAATATCTATCATGACTTGGGAGACATGGGGTAAAACTGGACTTTGCTTTTCCACATTTAGCTCTGTGACCTTGGGCATGTAACTTAACCACCCTGATCCTTGGCCTGCTTTTTAAAAGTGGAAAATAATAGCCACCTACAAGGTTATTATTATAATTGAAGATTAGAGTATGTTGTACTACAAAACTGAACATGTGGTCAAGAGTGTGTGTGTGTGTGTGTGTGTGTGTGTGTGCGCGCGCGCGCGTGCACACGCACACATGCGTGTATTCTTTCTTTATATATGCTATACTCGTGGAGGCCTAATTTATAATACTGTTAATATTAGTCACTTTTCTGATGCTATGACAAAATACCATGACCAAAGCCATGGGTGACTGTCCAGGTAGCTGACTGTCACTGTCCTCTCCTAAATCTTGGAAGTTACTCTCTTGTGCGTCCAACGTTCAGGTAACATATTTTCCCTCTCAGGTCTTGATGGTGTTGAAGACTAGATAGTTAAGATTACTATCATTTCATATCTCAGCAAAGAGCATTCAGTATTGGATTCTTATTATTCTAGATAAACAGCCTTGAAATAATCCCTGTACATTGGCTCTTACCTATATTCTAGACATTAAGATGCACCTTGTATTTGTTAGTTGTTAGTTGTAGTGTGATCTTGCTTATGTTAGTACCCTAACCCTAACCCTAACCCTAACCCTAACCCTAACCCAGACATTACCTTATGATAATCCCTATAGTTTTTAGCCCTATACTTAGTTTACAACTCTCTTGGTTAGACAAAAAGGGATTTTTATTTTGCTCTGTGGTTCTATCACAGCAGAGAGGCATGGCAGCAGGAATAGGAGCTGAGAGATCATGGAAACAACACAGCCTAGACAGGAAAGTGGATGGAAAATGAGATGAGGTTATAAACTCCCGAAGCTTACCCCTGCAACATATTGCCTTCAGCTAGACTCCCCTCCTCACAATTTTCCTAAGCATCAACAATTTTCCTAAGCCATCAACTAGGGCCAAAGTATTCAAATAACTGAGCATATGGAGAATGTTTCTCATTCACAACACCACACTAATACATTAAAGTCCACATGGGTAGGTACTTATAAATGTGCATTTTATTGAAGCTATACATAAAATTTACTTTGATGTTGGGCATGGTAGTTTCAAACCTGTAACACCCACACTCAAGAAGACACAGCAAGAGGGTTGCCACAAGTTTGAGGCCTACCTGGACTGCAAGATCCTATCCAAAAAAAAAACACTTACATTTATAAGATTAGGAAAAGATTGTGATGATCAGTAAACGTTTTAGTTGATTCAATCTGCCATATCAATTTCAAGTTATATGTAGATTAACTTTGTTTTATAGTAGTAGCTTAGATATCCAGAGTATTCTTGAATAAGCCAAGACCATCTGATTCCAGCCTCTAGTAGTGCCTTTGATGCTTATTTCCAGGAAGCAAGCCTCATGACCTCTAGTAACTCTTGTAGAATTTTCTATTGCAATGGCCATCCCTTCAGTGACAGCTTACAAGGCTTTCTGTAACTTGAAGATTCCACACTAGCACATGGGCAGAAAACAGTGTTGCTCCATAAAGAAATAAAAGTTACTTTGCATTTTGGTTACAACTTGAAAGAATTCTTGCAAATATCTCTGAGGGACCTCCTTAATGATTATCTCAGAGAATGTTATTTGCAAATGTTGCTTCTGGTGTTCTTTCCTTCGGAGTAGGCAGATGCAGTAGCATTTCTGACCTGGCCACTCCACAAACCTGTAAAGGTCAGCCCTTCCCAGCTGTTTTCACCCTACAAGTCAGCTTCCTAAGGCTTGTACTGGCAGGTGTCTATAAACCTCTCTGGTCTCCAAGGAACTGGAAAGCCACAAAATCTAAAGAGAACCAGACAGTCAGGGCTCTCTGCACTTCCTCATTTGAACATCTCACCACTTTCACTATGGCTGAATTGTTTCAGTGACACACAAGGACCACAGTTTCCATTATCAATCCCAGGTGTATTTTTAGGATCAGGATCTTGTCAGTAGCGTTCTGTGTGGTTATCAGCCCCATTTGGTTTCTTTGACCCATTATTTTGTTTTTAAGTGTGAGTCATGACCCCATGTACAATACAGAAGATAAAACTCCAGTATTTATTATCAAAAGTTCCCCACTGACCTCCACAAGAGAAACAAAATGACACTTTTCCCAAAAAAATACTGTCCTTCCCAATAACCATAGGCTCTTTTCCCTTCTGGAGAACCACCACCGGAGCTATTATGGCAACTGCCTCTGTGGTTGTCTTTGTGGTTTATGTATTGGTAAACCCTGTCTTACTTTCCTTAAAGTTAAGCCTCTATATATACAGAATCACACAGAATTTTTTCATCTGTCTGTCTTCCTTCACAGAGCACGGTGGTTGGCATCATTCCATTGGGGTGAAATTCATTCATTTCCAATTCACTTGGAATGTCAGCTTCGTTTTTCACTCTACAGTTGATAGACATTGAGTTTTCTACAGCTCAGGGCTATCGTAAATAGCTCTACCATAAATGTTCTTGTATATAACTCTCTGTGCCCAAGGCACAAGCCCACACACTTCGCCAGGTGTAAATCTGAAGGTGAACTACCTGGGTCATAATATGACATATGTGTATCTTAAAGCTTAGTAAATAATGACAGGGCTTTTCCAATGTGCCTGTTTCGACCAAGCTCCCGACAGCTCTGTTAGGAGGATTCTTAGTGTTCCAAACACTCATCAAGACTTTGCAGCTGATGTGTTGAGGTCTCCTTCTGGTCTGGATGGCTTTTCAAGTATCTATCATCTGAATATCCTCTTCTAAGCAGTTCCCTGGGATGTTCATTTTTCGTATCCCTTGTAGGAGTTGTTTAAATATATAGAGGAAGTGGCATGTACCTATAGTCTCAGCTACCCAAAGACTGAAATAAGTGGATCCTTTGAACCCAGGAGTTTAAGACCAGCCTGGGCAATACAGTGAGAATCTGAAGTAAACAACAGAAGTTATGTGTCCCAGCCTCTTCCCTCTGTCTCTGCAGCATCTTTATATGGAAGTCATTTCCAGTTTTACTGTAATCATGCTTCATCATTTTCTTCATTTTATTTAGTACTTTTTCTGTTCTGTTTATTAAGGTTTTTATTTAACCTCTAGTTTAACCTAGTCATTTTCCTTAATTAAGCATTACCTTTTTTCTTCCCATGCACAATCAGTTTTCCTGAAATCAATCTTTATGTAGGGATCAAGTTTGGGAGTCTCTTCATTTTTGTTTTTTGTTTTTTGTTTGTTTTTAGGTGTTTGTGTAAGAACAGCAACTGGCTCTACCTACCCTTCTTCACTGGGTCACTTGCAGGACCCTCTTCCTGGAATCTAAACTAATCTGCTCCTACAATGTCAATGCTTAGCCCAAAGACTGCAGTGGTAGTTTTGGGCCCATTTGTATGGTAATATTACCATTCTTTGTTTACCTAGACTTCAGCACAGATTGTTAGCATTGTGTGCAGTAAATATTAGCATCCATGAGCCCACAACTCTACATTTTCATTGTGTTGAATCTCTTGTTCTGCTCTACCATCTGCAGCCATTTTTCCACAGCCTGAAAAACAACCTGTCATTAGAGATGATACAAAAGCAGTGTCTGGTTCAGAAATTTCCTCAGTTTGTGTTTGCCTGAAAGCCTTCCATCCAGCTTTGCTTCTTGAAGGATGCATTCGCTGAACACACAACTCTATGGTGGCCCTTTCTTTGTTCCATTGTCTCTTGATGAGCAACGTTGCCCTTCATCATTCAGCCCTTGGTTCACTGCTGTATCTATGAGGCAATTTCGTCTGTTTAAAGATCATTTCCTGTGAATTTCTACAGTTTATTATATACCCAAGTGTGAAATTATCCTTAACAGACTTCTAAGCATTCACAGAGTTCTTCTTCTATTCCAGAAAGTTCCAGGGCTATCTCATTAAACATGGTGTCATCTCTCCCTCTTGCCCTCTTTCCCTTCTGGGACTCCAGTTGGCCAGATGTTGGGCTTCCTTACCACATCTGGTCTGTTTTTCCTTTTTCTTTCACCTTTGTATCACTTCATTCTGGATTTATATCCTTCAGCAATTCTTTTCTCTTTTTTTTATTTTTTTTTTATTTTTTTTAACACTTTTATTTATTTATTTGCCTTGGTGTTTTGCCTGGAACTGGAACTACAGACAGTTGTTAGCTGCCATGTGGGTGCTGGGAATCGAACCTGGGTCCTCTGGAAGAGCAGACGGTGCTCTTAACCACTGAGCCATCTCTCCAGCACCCAGCAATTCTTTTCTCAATTCTGAAAACCTCACTGGCAATCTCATCCACTAAATTCTGAATTTTTCTTTCTATATTTTCCTTTTCCATGCTAAAAATTGTATTCAATTATTCGTTTATTAGTATTACCATTCTAATGTAAACTTATTTTCCCACAAATGTGTGAACTTCTACTAAACATGCTGAGTAACTATAAGTAATGACTTGAAATTATTTTATCATTATAAATTTAGAAACAACTATATTCCTCAGTTACAATGAATTATTTTTGCATTTATTGAACTTAGATGACCAAGAAGTACAGAAAGTCTTTGATGAATTACAGATCACATAGTAAAAAGTGTATGTTTATCTTCTAACAGGAGGGACTTGTATAAAGTAAATTCTTCCACAAGTGTATGTAAAATATAAACAACATTTAATACTTTGATATCACATGAAAATGCAGCTATCACCAATATCTCTAATAGTAATAATAAAAACAAGTTAAAATTTATCAAATAGCTATTCCAAACATAGAGTGATCCAAACCACCATACATGGACAATTTATTATTATATTATATTATATTATATTTATTATTATATTAGTTTGATATACTTCTGATACTTATTAATTTATTTAAAAAGTCTACACAAATGAAAATATAAATATCTCTTCTTTTATCAGACACCATAATAAAATCTTTTTAAGTCATTTATTTACTTTTATTTCATTCCCATTGGTGTCTTACCTGCATATATGCGGGTGTCAGATCTTGGAGTTTCATATAGTTGTGAGCTGCCATATGAGTTTTGGGAATTGAACCTGAGTCATCTGGAAGGGCAGTCAGTGTTCTTTAAACTGCTGAGGCACATTTCCAGCCCCCATAATAAAATATTACGACAACTTTTTGTTGTTGCTCCTATTTATTCCCTGTGTCACTAAGAGCTTACTATTTTCTGAAAAAAAAATGCAAGTTTCATATTCATATTGCTTTTGTCTTCCAAATTAAATTTGATAAGAAATTATAGAAAAGAAATGAAAAAATATTGCAGTTGAGATTTGTATGTTTTTTCTTTAAGTTCAGCATACTATTTTTTCGCTGTTTTGTTTTGATGTTTTTTCTGTTTTGGGCTTTTGGCTTCCGTTGGGTTCTCTTCTCCCTAGTCTTTGTTTCCTTCCTTCCTTTCCTCAATATACCTCTCTTTTCTCTCCTTCATCTTCATGTTTCTATCTCCTTCTTTGTTGAAAATCTTTTACTGTCAAATAGACATTTGAAAATTGAGTATACTACTATTAAAACAATTATAACTCATAGTACAAAACATACCATTCTCAGAAAAAATAAGAAGAGAGAGAGAGAGAGAGAGAGAGAGAGAGAGAGAGAGAGAGAAACACAGTGAGCCACACACAGGTGGCCAGGCACTTTCCAAGATGGATCCCAGATTGGTACTATGTGGTTTGGTCATGGTCTGCATTACACCCAGTCTCCGGTCTGGTTGCAGTTGTGGAGGAGGCATTGGTAATGGCAAGTATGAGAAAACTCCAAGGAGACTATTCACCATTTGCTTGACTTGTGGCTTTAAGAGCTCAGGCCAAACTCCTTTGCTTTCTTTATCAGTATATCCATTTGCTTGTTGCTTTGGTTCTGGTGCATAATTGAATACAAAAAATGCTGTGCATTTAGTATTTCCAGTTCTTGAGCATGGAGTAACAATGCAAGCAGCTTTGTAGAAATTGTCCCAAACAAGCTGAATATAATGAGAACATAAATTGATGCAAGTATCATTTTGAAAACTGTAATTCTTCCTTTCTTGCATGAACTTCTGATAATTACACTTGCAGTAAGTTCATTTTCAGGACCAACCCACATGTTTCCACCAATACCATTAAATAAAGGATGTACTTTATCCAAAAGAGTATCATGCCAAGACACATATTTCCCCTCATGCCCTAGTAGTTGTTGTAAAGCTGCATCCCAAGTTCATTGATAAACTTCTCTTAGTCAGCATTCAAAGCAGAGCCATCAGAAGCCACAGCTTCTATTCACCCCCTAGTATTAAGGAATGCAAGGGAGCCCACCGCCCACAGACAAACAGGCCTTCACAGCCCTCTTACTGTCGGTTCAATTCTAGAATGCTCATGTGAGTATTCTTTGATCATTTCTAGTTTCCTATAGTGCCTAATTCTTGTCCTTGGAATGTGTGTGCTTGTTTGAAAGCCTGTTTTCATCACTGTAGCAGCTGCAGCCCCCAAGGTCCTGGTTTTACTTCTCGTGTTTACGTTGTCTTACCTCATGAGCAGTCTATTACTCTTCAGAAAGCATACTTTCAAAGTTAATATATATTTTTAGTTAGGCATATGTATGTGGATGGTGGGGTGTGTGCACAGGTACGGAGTGTGGCCAGAAGCTGCAAAAGGGTGATAGATCCCTTGAAGCATGAGTTACAGATTATTGTGAGCCCTCCTCAAGTCCTGGGAACCAAACTCGGGTCTTTTCCAAGGGCAGTAGATGCATTTAACCACTGAGCCACCTCTTCACACTTCATAGTTATTTATAAACATCTCTTTCAGCCTGGGTTGATGTCACTTTTCTTCCAGTGTTTCCACTTGTTTCTGTGTTGTTTTGTGGACACCAGCCCTACAACACTACTACCTTGTAGCTGCTAAAACATAAGCAGTCAAAACTTCACCTGCAGTTGGAACATTGCATCCAGAAGCTTTCAGAGCCCCAACCTACAGAGAAGAGAATGTTCCAGTGATAATTTTTGGCCACAGTGCTTCTGGGCTCTCAAAAATCCCATACCAGCAGTTAGACTCTCAGGCCCCAGGCACAGTTAGCAGATTCACAGGACAAGACTCTGAACCGTACATGGGCTTCCTGACCCAGCTCTTTATCCTCTGCATAGACAGTCTCTGTTTTCAGTCAGCAACACAGGTTCTGAGAAAATGGTCATCTCCATGTTGGAAGACTACTTGACTATTTCTGTTCAGTATGGGGACTATTCTGGATACCCCTGGCAAAGGAGAAAATGAAAATACCCTTAATGTCAGAGAGGAAGGAGGGGAGGGTATGTCACAGTCATGATGGCGGGACCCACAGAGACAGCTGACCTGAGCTCGTAGAAGCTCACAGACTCTGGATCAACAGCTAGAGAGCGTGCATGGGACCAACATAGGCCACTGCACATGTGTTGTGTAAGTAGGTCTATTTGTGGGGCTCCTAGCAGTGGGATCAAGACTTGTCCCTGACACTTGAGCTGGCTTTGGAAACCTTTACCTCAAGCTGGGTTGCCTTGGTCAGCCTTGATGCAGGGGAAGGAGCTTTGTCCTACCTCAGCTTGGTGTGCCATGAAAGAATGGTACGCCCATGTTGACGCCCATGAGAATTCTGCCCCTTTCTGAACAGACACTGAAGATAAAGATGGGGGGCGGGGTTTGGGGGGCTGGGGGGTGGTACAGAGGAGGCAAGGGAAGGAAACAGTAGGAAAGGAAAAATGCAACAGGATTAAAATAAATGAAAAAATTTAATTAATAATAAAAATGCCAAAAAAAATACCCTTAGTGTCAACTTCACCTTCCAGTTACTTCCCCCCAACCTCACAAGAATAATAGGCATTGCCCAGGCACTGAGGGATAGTCATGCTACTGTTGAGATTCTAGCTACTAATGAGGGTGTTGGAACTGGGACAAAAGGAGGCAAAAGGGATCAACTGAGCTGTCTGCATCTTTCTGGGAAAACATTCAAAAGATCTGATTTTACATTTTCAGTTTCTCCCTTTTGTTCTTTAGTCTTTAAACCCGTTTGCAGCCTCTTGACAGTAGGCAAGCCCAAACTGCTAAACTAGCGAGGCTGGCATGCTCACACACAGCTCTTAGTTGACTGATGACCTCTGGGAGCTCTGAGTGGCTTAAGGGACTCGGCCCCCCTCAGCCATCGGCCACTAGACTGTCACTAGAATGACAAACAGTAGAGTTCAGCATGGCTTGGGGCCTTTGCTTCCCCCAGCTGCTGCTAGAGTCATAAACTGCAGTTGAATATTAATTCACCACGGCTGATGCTTCACATCTCAGTTCTGATCTCCTTTGGAAATTAAACTTTCTGCTAAACACCAGCGACTCTCAACAGATACTCATTTAAAAGTGAATTTAAATGAAGCTTGTAGGGAAATCAAAGACTATATCCATTTTGATGCATGATTATAAATATATGTATCCATAATAGTTATGATAAATACAAATATGTATGATATTATACATAACCATCATGAGTAAAATCACTTCTTCCAATGTGGCATTCCATTAATTAGCCATTATTCACAACTCTAAGATCAGCATTGCTCATTCCATCACCCATTCCAAAGCATCGTGGGTCTTCTAATTTCAGAGACTAACATATCTACACCAGAGTTTCTCAATCTAGGTGCTCTTGACATTGTGATCATGACACAGAGACCTGCCTTCTACTCCCAGATACTTGGTGGGGTCCTCAGGCTCTTCCCACCATGTGAAGAGCCTCCCCAGTCTAATTGTTACAACTAGACATGTTTCCAGATAGTGGCAGGTGGCTGCTTATGTTTTGCTTGGCTTCACATTTTCACACTTTAAGATTCTTGTGGTGTCTTCAACATAGCACTGACAGGCCACAGAAAACAGGGAAGATACGCTGAAGCCCTGAGATTGTGTTCATAAAATCATCTTTTTAGAAAGGCAACCAGTTGCTGGCTAAATGGAAAGTGGTACTAATTTCTGACCCTGCAGAACATGCCCACTACTATACTAATGTATAAAAAATTATCTTGCTTACTCCTGCTCCTAAAATAATCATAGCCAAATTTTATCAAGAACTCACAATGTGCCAGGCACTGCCGAGTACTAATATTTTACATAAACTAGCTCATTTAGCTGCACCAGCAAGCCCCTGTGCTCCAGGCCGTCATCATTCACACTTTATAACACTGACGCAGAGTTTAGAAAATGAATTTCCCCAAAGGCATGAATTCACCAAGTAACTAGGTCTGAATTAAAATCTAAGATTTTTTTTACTTCATCTTGCTGTCTCATGAAGAGAAAACCTGGAAGATGTGCCCTTGAGAAAGCCTGAGTGAAGAACAGTTCCAAAGACTTGTGGCTCAGACAGTCAAATGCCTACTGCACAAGCATGGGGACCTGACTCTGATCCCTAGAACCCAGGACAAGGTGTCACACAGCACTGGGGAGAAAAAGGTGGTATCCACTGGCCAGTCAGCCTACTTTGTTAGCTCTAGGCCAATGAGAGACCATATTTCAAAAATAAAGTACATAGCTCCCAAGGAATGACATCTGGAGACATGTTGTCTCCACATGCACACACTTATGTAGCCGACATTCTTTGGACTGCCAGCTCCCAAACAATGACATGAAGACTTTATTGATTATGAAAGCTTGACCTTAGCTTAGGCTTGTTCCCAGCTAGCTCTTAAAACTTAAATTAACCCATGTATAATGATCTACATTCTACTATGTGGCTAGTTACCTCCTCTCTATACTGTACATCAGACTTACTCCACATCTTGTAGGTGAATTCCCCCTCTTTGATTCTTCTTCCCCTGGAAGTCCTGTGTATTCTCCCTGCCTAACCATTGGCCATTCTTACTGTCCTGCCAGCACTGGCCTTGACAAAGCCACCAAATGTAGTTTTTTTTTTAACTAAGTCTCTATGTTCTATTTACCAATAAAGACTTAGGAATCAGATGTTGGGGTGAAAACCTGCTAGTTCAGAGAGAAACAACCAGCTGAACTTCCTTTTTCATCGGAGACAAAAAGAGAGTGTCTCTCCAACCATTACCCATGCCCCCCACCCCCCCACTCCCCCACCCCCCCACCCTCCCACCCCCACCAAAAAGAAACACAAAACTCCAGGTCCTTCTCTACTTCTCCTATGGATCTCTATCAGTATTCCTGGTTCCTAAATCCTCTCTATGGCTCATTGCTGTCAGCTAGCTGCTAGCTCTGTCCCCAGTCTAAGGTTAATTTTATTAACACAGTCTCAGGGCTTCATAGTGTGATCAAATATTCCACAACACATTTGTACATTCACAATGCTGTAAATTGACAAAGCTTAGTCATTTCACAGCAAAACTAATTTCTAGAACATCTGAGCTCATTTCTGTGCAGGACTGAAGAAAGACTGTGTCTGTGAGAACATTGTATGTACCTTGATGCCTTTGAGTAGCAAGAAGGAAAATGGGGAGAAGGAAACTCTTCCTTCCCAATATGTCAAAACAGCAACAGGGGTAAGGTCAGATTATCTGACTCAGTCTCTGTCCAATCAGCATACTTTAAGTCTCCATAGTATGGGTTGCTCTGGGCATTGACCAGTCCCAAGGCTCTAGGTGCATCTGTCTCAATGCATCTTGTCTTCATTTTGTGGTGGTTTATGCTGATGGCCAACAGAAATTGAGAATCACCCTGGAGACAAGCCTCTGGACATCCGTGTGAGGGACTGTCTAGATTAATTTAGACTCTAGGTATGTCTGTAAGGAAGTTTCTAGATTAGGCACATCGAGATGAGAAGATCTGCCTATTGTGTACAGCACCATTCTGAGGGCTGAAGTCTTGGACTAAATAAAAAGGAGAAAGGACACTGAACACAAGCATTCATCATTCTCTGCTTCCTGGATATGGAAGCAATGCCATCAGCTGCCTCAAACTCCTGCTGTCATTTCCCTGGTCCCAGACTGTGATCACAATAAACCCTCCCTTTCTTAGGATAGTTTTGTTGGATGCTTTACCACATCAACAGGAACAGTAATGAGTAGACTGCTCCACACTGGCATAAGTGGTTTAATACATACACTCTAGGCAAAAAGGACCAAAGTGAACCTCTCTGGAAAGAACCAAAATGGAGAGATGACCATACTCAGCAAAGCCTAGATTGTTCTTGCTTTCCAAAACACTTCAAATGGTCCGACTTCCCAAGCCCAAAGTACACTGAAAGCACAGACCAAACACATGTAAACTTCATGTGGGAGGATCTGCTACTGCAAAGGTGGTCATGAGGAGAATTCTCACAACAGGAAAGGAAAGGAGGTCCCAAGTTATGTTCTCAACATTTCTGTATTAGGATTTTGTGCATATTTTGGAACGGTTTGCATATACCTGGTTATCTGGAGGCAGATTTTTATGGATGCAGGTGGGAACGCAGGAACACGGCAGAAGGCAGCAGTGGATAGCAGGAGACTCTTAACACTGTTTCTATGTAGAAAAGAGCTTTATTGTCAGATGAATAGGGTTATGATTATAATAGCAGAGAAAACAAGAAGAAAGAGAAAGGGAAGGGAAGAAAAAGGAAGAGGGAGAGAAAAATGGGGGTGCCCCCAAAAGTGAGCAAGGGAAGAGAGAGATGTACATGGAAACTTTGCTTTAAATCGGGCTTGACACCAGAGCTCAGGGAGGACATGGCTTGATGTCAAAGCTCAGAGGTTATGACTCAGTGGCCAGCTCTAAACTCTAGCACTCTGTCCCTCACAGACATGTGGAACTCAAAAGTTCAGACTAACATAAGGCTTCCTTACTTCAAAGCCAAGATGATTTATGTTCACATGAGTTATTTTGTTTGTTTAACTCTGGACACATGTACTAAAGTTCCCTGGATTGATGAACTTTTAGAGCAAGTGTCCGATGTGCCTGTGTGATGGTATCATCTTTTTTAAAAGGCTTTTAGACACACTCCTGTCCCATCTCCCCATGTCACCCTTGTTGTATTCTCTCTCTAACACTTATTCCACATTGTTTATATTTTTGACACATGTATATTGCTACCTGGTACATTGGTATCATTTTTATTGGACTCAATGAGTATTTGGATTTTATTAAACATATAACTTCTTGAAATATGATAGCTCCTTTTTTATAAAAGAGCAAATGAAACGCAAGACTTCCTTGAAGTCCCAAGGAACTGATGATGCCTTCCTCATCACTGCAAGAAAGCAGAGCCTGACAGTGAGGTTATTCAGCCAGAGCCTGCTCCTGCCACTGGACTCATCTTTCATCCCTACAATGAATGCCTGTCACTGTGCTTCACATGTGCCCAGTGAAGCATGTCTAGAAACCCAACAGGTAGATTTTTTAAAATTTCTTGTCTATCTTAAGAATAAAAATAACACTATTGACATAGAAGGTCCTGGAAGTGAGGCAAAGGGAAGGTAAATTCATCTGTGTTCCAAAGAATTGCAGAGACTATGTGACTCCTGGCTTTTCATTGACCACAAAGAGAAGAAGCAACCAGGAGATGCTGAAGACCAAGTTTTCACAACAAGGAAAGGAAGGGTCACACCATGGATTGACCTCTGTGATTTCATTACTAATGGGAAGTTTATGTCCTTCAGGAACAAAGGTGGCTAGGGAAAGAAGCTGGTTTTATTAGCAAAACTTGGGGACTGAAGGTTGGTGAGATGACTCAGTGGTTAAAAGCACTGACTGCTCTTACAGAGGGTCTAAGTTCAATTCCCAGCACCATACAGCAGTTCACATTCCAATGCTCCTTTCTGGTGTATATGTACATGCAGACAAAAACACTCATACATATAAGTAAATAAATCTTAAACGGGGGTACTAGTAAACCAGTTCTTGATGACTTATCCATAGATCAGTACATCTCTCAAACCTCATCAGTGTTCAGCCCTACATGGGATATCTATCACACCCATCATCCCAAGGCACAGAAATCATTGTGGAAGAGAAAGTGAAATGGTTGTGAGAGTCAGAGGTGGTAGATGACTTCAAGGAAACTCTTTCCTGGATACAACAGGGCAGTTGCACATATGAAGTCACAGCAGTTGTGACATCATGTGTAAGTCCTGTTCAAGTTCAATCCAGACAAAATCCCAGCACAGAGTCAGGCAGGAGGTTCAAAGTTCTTATCCCCAGCTAAAGAACTACTGGTAATTCATAGCTGCCAAGATAGGAAGAATTAGTTTTCCTTAAGGGTGTGGCTCTGGTAGGTTAACCATTCAAGCGTATATACCCAGCACTAACTGGACTTAATTTTTGTTTCATGAGGGCATTGTTGAAAACTCCATGCCCTTCAGATGCAAAGGCCCTTGAGCTAGAACACACCTAAAAGCTTCCTCCCTGAGGGCTAGCTTCCATGGTACCAGAAGGCATCACACAAGCTTCCAAAGAAGAGAAACAATCAGCAATCCTATCCAATGATGAACCACAAGGATGACAAGAATGGCATGATTCTCCTAAGAGTGCAGTAGTGCAACACTCAGCTTGGTGATAACCAAAAGTTCTCTAAGTGGACTTAAGATCCACACAACAAGAAGGAAACCATTCCTGGCACTGGAAACCTAACCAGGTACCCAGGGCTGGTGAAGTCATCGAACATAATCTAAATATTTGTCCTTGAACCTAAAGAAAAGTATAGTCCTCATCCCTCATCAAGGAAACTTCCCTCTGCAACAGGTAGAAACAAATACAGAAAGCCATAACCAATCAAACTGCAGAGTTGTGGAGCCCAGTCCAATGGACACTTCTACAAAACACTCCTGCAACTAAGGCTCTGAAGAGGGAGCTGGAAGACTGAGCAGATTAGGGAGTTTACTTTGAGATTGTATCTCCTTGGGATATCAAGATCTATACCCATAAAGTCTCACCAACACAACTGTGCAAAGATGAGCTGACCAAGGACAAGATACATGTCAACATGGACAGTGAAAGACCAAGGAGCCTCAACCTTAAACAAAGAATTACAGGCAATTAAAGAATGCTGAAAATGAAGGAAATAGTCTTCCTAGGTTAAAAGTACACCAATTGGTTATCCAGTACCAAATGGTCAACTCCAAAAACACACATACATATAACATTACACATATTGAGAAGGTTGTATTTAGGAATACATATATATGTACATACATATATAACAATAATTAATGAACAATAATTAACAATTAAATAATAAGTAACAATAATTAATGAAAAAAGAGGGCATAAATTTGAAAAAGAGCAAGGAGGGTTATATGGGAGGGCTTGGTGGCAAGAAGGGGAGGGGAAAATGCTGTAATTATATTATAATCTCAAAAAAAGAAGTAATTAAAAATGAGGACTTGAGTTAGATGGGTGTTGAATGGGGAATGGATCTGGGAGAAGCTGGAGGATGAGAGTAAATATGATTAAAAATAGTGCATAAAAATATCAAAAAACTATAAAAATTGAATTAAAAAAAAAAAAGACTATTAAAGCTGGGAGACAGCTCAGTCAGAAAGTGCTTGCCATGCATGAAGACCTGAGTTCTAATTCCCCAGGATACATAAAAGTGACACATCTGTATTGCCAGGCTGGGGAAGTGGAGACAGAAGCCTCCCTGGGACTTGATAGTCTACCAGTCGAGACAATCAGAGAGTTCCAGGGTCAGTGAGAGATCTTATCTCAAATACCACATCCTAAGGTAGAATTTGGCTCAATGCAAATCTCCAAAGGCAATAAGGCGAGCTGACCCTGTAAGAACCCCATGGCCAGTTACCCAGCCCTCTTTAGAGCTTTTGTAACTTAGTATGTGACATTTGATTAAAGACTTTAGAAGAGCATGTGGGGAAATGTGATATTCTTGTAGGAAAATGTGCTAATAAAAATTTATGGGAGCCTTATGCATATTCATCATCTAATTCTGAAAGATAGCTGCTGGGAAGTCTCGATTAACCTCATTACAGAGATGAAATTGGTTCTGAGGGCCACATGCTTATAGTAACTGGATCACATGAACTCAAGTCAGGAGCTTATTATGCAACCTTATTCATTCATTATCACAAGGGATCTGTCAATAATAAAAAGAAATTAACAGCGGACATATGGTTGAGTTTACATAGACAGAAACAAAGTGGAAGCTAGCGTGTCGGGATGGCTCAAAGCATCCCAGACCATCACCACTAGCGTTCATGTGTTACCCGGTATGTGCCATTGGCACAGAGTGCATGAGTGTGAGCATGTTTGGAGTGTAGCCAGACCACATGCACACCTCAGACCTGTCCACTATAAACTTTAATAAGGAGCTCCTGTATTACAACCTTGCCAGATGATCTCAGAGGTACTTTATATCTTGTTTGGTTTAAAAGAATATTACCTAGTGACAGAATTATTGCCATTTGCCTAACAGGTTTGTTTTTTGTTTTTTGTTTTTTTTTTTTTAATGTAAGTTGAATTGATGCACCATAGCAGAAGAAAATAAAAAAAAAAACCTCCATTTTTTAATAGAATGCTATTTATACTGAGATCATCTCAGTAACTTAGCTGTTAGCCACCTAAAGTTCTTCCATAAGGTAAGCACAAAATCATACTCAAAGCCTATATAATCCAGACTGGATCTTCCTGAATGCAGCCATAGATGGCTTATCTGTTTTGGCTTTGTTTTGTTGTTGTTAAAATTGTTTGCTTCAAGAAACATTACTTGAAACGTTAAAGACATGATCTGTATGTACAGCTTTAAGATGGACAAAGGAATCCCCTGAGAGCCTGAAGCTGCCATCCAGATGGCCAAACATTAGCCCATGAAGCCACAGGCCCATTGTCACACTGAATTATAACTTTCTCTGAAGATACCCTCAGCTTTCTTCACCACCCCAGTGCCAGGCTGAGTCCAGCACTCTACCAAAGTTCACACATGCAAGTGGATGGGCATCAACTCATAGCTGGTCACATTTTAAAGTGTGTTGGCACAACCTGTGCTGCAAGAGCATCTCGTTAAGCATGATGGGAGGTGTGCCCAATCTTTTAACATTCTGACATTGTGTTGTCAGCTACAAAGTTTGTGCTTGAGAACCAGACACTCAAGCTGCACACACTCCAGTGTTTTGAGTCAGTTTATAATGTCTTGGGCTGCATTCATAGGTATATTCAGCCCCAGGACAGCATGCCATCTTTCATCCTTAACTAATCAGAGAAACTTCTGCTATTTGGAGCCAAATGACACCCTAGATACAGCTACATAAGTTCCTGGTGCTATGGCTAAGTCAGAAAAAAGTTATTCCTGAAAGACTCCACTAGATGAAACTTAATTTATTTCTTTTATATTTTTTTTTCCCTGTGAGATCTACAGGTATAAATCTCTCCCAGATTCCAGGATCCTACTCCAAATCTCATATCAATGTACACATAATACCCACAAGTCACCTCTTATGAATGTGTGAAAAGAAAAAAGAGGTAGAGAGGTAGAAGGGATAGAAAGTGAGAGATCTAGGTGAGATGAGCAGATCAACAGCAGAATCACATCCTCAGGTCACAGTGCCCTCTACTGCCCTCCTTGGCTGCCAGAAAAGGACACTTGGGCATGCTGAGGCTCTCCCTGCCATCACAGATCTCTATTCAGCCTCTCTAAATTTTCCAACATCCATCAAAAGTGTAGCTGGGTTTGTTTGTTTTGTTTTGACTTTTATTTGTTTTTTTTATAACAGTAACAAGATGCCCAAGATAGTTTTGTTGAATATTTGAAGGCAAAATAAATATATATTTATAAATCACTTTCTTATATTGACATGTTTATTAATTACTTTTCCCTTTGTTGCGATGGGATACCTGACAAAAGTCTCTTACAGCAGGCTGGATTTACAGCCTGTGATTTTTGGATCAGAGTTTGTGGAGATACTGCCGAGGTGGGCAGAGGGAATAGTGGCTGCTCACATTGTGTCCACTCCAAGAAGCAGAATGAGTGCGACAGCTGTACTCAGCTCACATTTTTTTTTTTTTATTCAGTCTGGCTTCCTAGCCAAGGGTCAGGTACCACCTACATTCCACGCAGTTACTTCTTTGTGACTTAGATCTTCTGGAAACACTATCATAGCCACACCCACAGGTATATTTCCATGGTGATTCTGAGTCCAATCAAGTTGAATTAAGATTAGCCATCACAATATGTTACAGTAATATCTTATGTTATGTGGGCAGACAAAACTCAGAAATGTTTGAGCTCCTGGACAAGTGTGTTAGAGAGGAGAGAATTAGGAGCCACCAATCTTAGCTACCGTAAAAAGTACTACTTACTTTTCTACATATGTGATGTGAAATTGTTATATCAAACAAACACATTCATAATTAGATTTTAATCAACATCTAAGTAATTTATAAGTGAGTTACTAAGAAAAGCTTTGTCTAGAAATCCCCAAACTTTACTTTAATTGGGGTGTGATCTCCTTGGCCTTGGGAGGCATTAGTTTGAATATGTATGAAGCACCATCCTTGTCTCACAGATAGCTAGGGTGGTGTTGTCCTCTAGTAACAGTTCATCTTGATCTTCACAGTGCTCCTATATTCCTAAGTGTGGAAACAACTTTGAAGAGTCCATGTCCCTGGTGAGTGTCGTCATGGAAAACTTCAGGAGACACCAACACTTCCCCTGCTACTCTGACCCGGAAGGAAACCAGAAGAGTGTCATCCTGACCAAACTCTACAGCTCCAATGTGCTGTTCCATTCTCTCTTCTGGCCAACTTGTATGATGGCTGGGGGTGTGGCAATTGTTGCCATGGTGAAACTCACTCAGTACCTCTCCCTACTCTGTGAGAGGATCCAACGGATCAATAGATAAAAGAAAAAAAAATCATGGATAAGGTATTTTTCTTTAAAGCTCAAATACTGTTTTCTTTCATTCTTCACCAAAGAACCTTAAGTTTTTAATGTGCAGTCTGTTATGGGTTCCTTAATGTATTATTCTAAGTAGAGCAATAACGCAAATGCTGTCCTATATGCAAACATGATGTCCTTATTATTCAGGAGAATTAACTGTTCTTTGTCAGTCAGTTGTTTCATTATTTTATTTCGATGCTGGAACTAATCCTTCCTCTTTCCACCAAACTGGGGCTCAGCTACACATTGCTAAGTGTGTGGGGGAATGGAGGCCCTGTCCACATGGCAAGGTCTATCTATATTCTGAGTTTCTAGACTTTTTGAAGACCAGATTTTTCATTTGTTGTTTACTAAAGCTACAGCCAAAAACATGTTTTTCTTTTCTGATTCTACATTGAGCCCTGTAGCAAGTGAAGGAGGGGGTGACTTCCTGACTAAAGGGTGACAATTGTCTTTGTTTTGTATTTTTACCATAGTGCTGTAATGAAGAGGGAGGCCAGCTACTTTTCTTTCATTACTTTTTATTCACAACTTCAGATTTCTAAAACGATCTCCAGTTCTATAATGTCTTCCAAACAGAGCCCTTTCCCATCTATGACCCTGCTACTGTGTGGGAGACAAAGCTGATGAGGTCGGTCATTCCTTGTGAACTGACTGGATGTTGGTAGGTACTCCATGCAATTTGGAAAAGTCTATGCTGCAAAGATGTTTATGTGAGGAGGTCTTAAATCCATTTCCACTGGACTGTTAGAGGCAAACATCAATACGCTAAAGACTGGTAATTTAGTTGCAATGGGTGAGTCTGTTATGGCAAATTATTCTGTTGGAATATTACTGTGTGGGAATTTGTGTTTCAGTGAATGAATGTGCAGTCTTTCCTGAAAAATGTTGCCTGTTAGAGTTTTAAAGCTATGAATACAGAATCTTTGTCTCCACTACATATTTTATTTTTCTATTCATGATTCCTTTTGTGTTGTTATATTTTATATGCAAAATAGATCTTTTTCCTAATACATGTTTGAATTGAATAACAGGTTTAAAGGAAGCCTTTCTTCACATTGATGTTTACTCATTTTATTTGCTGGGGGGGAATGAGGGGTTGGTTTTAAACAAAGACATTCCATTCTTTATTTAATATCAATATTTAAAGGAGAAGACAAACATCTATCTTTCTCATCTATATTTAAGTACCCTTTTGTAACATAGTATTGATGTTTTTTAGGTAATTGCAAAATTTTACAAATCATTTGTGAAATGAATGGTGAAACTAATTTGAGGAAACAGAATGTTGTAATTCATAGTCTGACTTTTCATAAGCAAATAAATGCTTAGGGTGAAATCAGGACTTCAAATGTGTAATTAAAATTTTTTAAGACCCATTCGATCACAAGATTTGCATGCTTCTTACATTCCGAACAGACACTCCTATGGCAATCCAAACAAATCTAATCTACTGTATTTGAAGACCTTTAAAAGACTGTAAAGAAAATCTCTTTTCCGACATTTAAAGAATACATGTAGTATTGTGAAGATTTGGAAAAAGCCACAGAAAATTGCTTATTTTTATTCTTCCTTAAAAATGTATTTTTCAAGATGAGAAAGGAATCTTTGGGACTATGGAGCTGAAGTTTGCAATCTTAAATGTTCCACAGACTTCCTTCAGGTTATTCAAGGGTGAAACATACATGATAACATTATGATGTACATTATTTTTATCTTCTTTAAATGGCTTTTCCTAAAAGTTTCCTACTGAGGCATGGAGCTATAATTCAAAAGTAAAGCACTTGTCTCACATGTATAATACTCTGGGTTCAATCTCCAATACTGGAAAAAAAGGGGAAAACACCCCAACTGATGGATTAGAGAAGAATTAGAAAAACGAAAGAGCAGCATCAAAAGATGTTAACTAGGACTTCTTCTTAGATGTCAATCCAGCAACAACATCTTTAAACTACCTTAGATGCGAACACAACTACATGTTTGCTCTCAGAAAGGAAGACCCAGAACCAATAAGATGTTAGGTGCCTTGCACATGTCAACTAATTTGCTCTTCATGACATCTCTATTGGAGGACCATCATTACCACAGCCTATAGATGTTAAATCACTTCCCTCCCAATGATAGTAATCATGGGGGAAAAAAAGTCATGTATTTTTTTCATCATGGAAGCCATTGCTCAGGATTTTTCATCTTTTAAATTCTGAGATCTAGAAGGGAATCATAGAAATGACCAAGAAAGAGAATTGAATGAGAAGTTGTTGATCAAGGGATGGTGAGGAGGTGGTTACTAACAAAGTCGTTTATCCTCTTGGCTGTAAATGTAGGTGTCAGACAATCTGATAAATGTAGAGGTCCTTTGTAACATTAGTGTTCTAAGGGCCAGCAAGTTGGCTCAATAGGTAAAATTACTTGCCAGCCAGCCTGAAACCCTGGGTTTAATAACTGGGACCCACATGCTGGAAGGAAAGAAATCTCCACAAATTATTCTCTGACCTATACACATGAACATTGTAGCACACACGAACGCACGCACACCTGTAAGCACACAAAATAAATATAAAAATATATTGAGACTAGAATTCTATGCTATGTGTGTGTGTGAAGAAGACCAACACTAACCTTTGGGGGACATTCTGATTCTCAGATAGAATCTATGCACATTAGTCTATGGTTTAAGAGAAGAATAGCCTCTCTCTAATACCCCCAATAAGCCACTTTAGGACCCAGAGCCTTATTTACATTGGCAACAGCAGATCACAGCCTCCACATAATTCAACAAGAATGATTTCTCCAAATGCTACAAATGTCTCTTTGTCCAAATCACATTCATTATTGAATTGGCACATCCCATCTAAAACTTTATTGATTTCAGATTGCCTGAGTTGCAATTGTATTAAAACCCAGAAATGATAAATGTATCAATGACTGCTTGCAAATAGCTATAATAAAAAGATATGGTTTCGTGGAAAGCTCCCAGCAAAGTACCCGCTGATGCTAATGTGTGGGCATCGTAAATACCTCTATGCAGGCTGAGTGACAGTCCAAATTCCAGCATGCTGTCCTTCTCCTATTGCCACAAATGACCAAAAGATACTTACACATGACACTTATAAAAACAAATGTTGTTTCCATAGTGTTGTGCTATAAAGAGCTCACTTCAATCCTGTGGGTAAAACATGTTGACTGTAATTGTTTTGTTGACATTAAGAGAGAGAACAGTGAGATGAGCAATTGGCTGAAGTGAGTTTAGACAATAACTTTAACTACAAGTGTAGTTACAAGGCTCTCTTCCCCACATACACCAAACCAAAGTGCTCAAGAAGATTGGGTGACTGTAGCTCTCCTCATAAGAAACAAAGCATGATTAAAAGCTGAATGTCATTCTTTTTCTTAAATGCTTTTAGGGTTTTTTTTAAAGATTCATTTATTTTCATTTTATGCATATGGGTATTTTTCCCTGCATTAATGTCTGTGCACCTTATGTGTACCTGGTACCCTCAGACATAAGAAGTCAGATCTTCTGGTATGGGATTACAGATGGCTGTGAGCTGCCATGTGGGTACTGGGAATTGAACCTGGGTCCTCTGGGAGAGCAGCCAGTGCTGTTAACTACTGACCCATCTCTCTAGTATCCCTTTTTATCCTCAACTCCTTTTCCCTCCTCCTCGTGTGCAGAGAGTTGGTGAGAAGACTCTCACAATTCTGCCATAACCCTTCCAATGCATGGAAGTTTGGATTGAAGGATCTGGCTTCAGGATTCTTCTGAAAAAAGTATCAGTGTGGCAGGAGAGTAGCCAGCACCCACATGGTGCACATATATACAGAAAGCTGAACAACCATATACATAAAAATAAAAATAAATAAATATTTAAAGAAAGTTCAATTTTACCAGAACTCATGACTCACTTCCTAGCATCCTTGGCGAGAGCCATCTAATGACATGAATGGCCATTGTTTTGGCTACTACGATAAAATACTTGAGATAAATAATTTTGCAAAAATGTTTACTGAGTGCATAGTTTTGGATGCCCTAGATTGAAGGACTCTTTGTCTTGGGTCATTGATGAGAACCCTTAGTGACAGTGTCTGGATAACATGTTAGTAGCCACATATGAGCCAGGAATCAGAGAAAGAAAATAAGACTTAGTTCCATAGTCCCTTAGAAGGCACACCCTTGATGACCTGGAGACTCTCCATTGGACTCCATAGCACTTCCCAGTGTTTCCCCTCTGGACAGATCTAAACCACGACAGTTACCACCTGAAATACAGCTACTTGTAAGAAAGATCATCACTTAATGCTAGAAATTTGCCTCCTGGGCACACACACCAAAACTGCACAAAATAAAACCAGTCTTTCCACCACTGACTTATTTTACTAGCTTGATTTTATTCAAAAAAAATGATGAAGAGATTGTGAATGAGCAATTTCCACTTGTTTAGAATGAAAGTCAACAGAAACACATCCATTGAGCCAGGATTATTAGCATAGGTGGAAATTTGTACAGGTAGCACAAACAACATAGATTTCAAATGGTCAGAAATAATTTAGCATCCTCCAAATCTCATACCTTCTTTTTCAAATTTCAGCAGTTCCTACCAGGCAGCTGCACTACCAGAATGAACTTCTCATGGTGAGCCAACATCACAGGCTTTCCCTGTGCTGTCCTGGAGCATGACAGAAGCCCATCCTGCAGCCTTTAGCACTGTGTGTCATTGACTGACGTCCTGTACTGAGAAGTCAGGGAGTTCAAATAGAGAAGTGTGCAGAATCTTTCCATCCCTTTCCAGCAGTATCCAGGTGTAGTCACTCAATTTGATGGCCACTGTGTGTGGAAATCAAGAAGCCAAAACTACCATTTGCTAGCATCAAGAGAAGCTTCCATTTTCATTTAGTGAGGGACCTAGGGAGGGTTAAGGGAGGCTTACATGTCAGAAAAGCTAGTGATATTTTGTTTCTGCAAATGGCTTAAACAATGACATAAACTTTACATGCCATCAGTCACCCCATCCCTATGGCTAGCTGTTCCAACCAAATGCTACCCTTGGAGTTCCCAATTCTTGCACCCTCTGAATGTTTTCACTACTACTTTTTTCCACTGTATCGACCTGCGCTGCTTGGGGTCATCAAGTCAGGCTCAGGTCTGCGGATTAAAAAAAGACACAGACACTCAGGCCATTTGTTCAAAAAGAAGCCACTTTATTGAATACCCATCTCAGCTTAAATATGGGGTACCTGGGGTGGGAAGCACAGTGGAAGTTCCTCAGGTGGCTGCAAATTACTGACTTCAGGTAAAAAGCCCAGCTTCCTGTACCATCCACTACAGGCAAGAAGGCCAAAACATACCAGACAGTGAGAGACAGAATATGCAACTAGCTATCCACAGGCTATATTCTTCAAGGCTCAGAGTGCAGGTGAAGGTCAGAGCAGGGGCCTACACTCCACAGCACCTCTACTCTGCCCTGGCCCACTCTGCCCCGCCCCTTCCTGACCTGCCCTACTCTGTCTAGTCCTGCTCTGCTCCACCCTGCCCTGTCCCGCCCTGCCCCGCCCTGTCCCGCCCTGCCCTGCTCTGCTCTCCATTCACCCTACCTGGGTCGTTTGTGCTTCAAAAACCTCATCCTCATCTGCTCCAGAGAAAGTTTCTATCTTCTATGCTTCTATATTCCTGTCACATCCCTCCAAAAGGAATACTTATCAGGCCAGGCTAAGTGACACAGACCCCAAAACTCAGCTTTTCAAGAGGCTGAGACAGTAGGATCCCAAGTTTAAGACCTGCCTGAGCAACTTTGAGGTCCCTTCTCAAAGTGGAAAAATACAGAAGGACCAGGAATAAAATTCAGTGACCAAGTATTAGCCAAGCATGACAAGGTCCTAGGTTTAATCTTCAGGAAAGAAAAAGAAGAAGAAACAAAGAGTCAAAAATGGAAGAAAGAAAGAAAGGAAGGAAAAAGCAAAGGAGAAAGAAGAGATGTTTAACAAACCACTCACACTTTTGAAGAGGACTTGTTTTTACTTAGTTGTTTTGTTTCGGTTTCATATTTCTATCCCCTAGACCAGCACAATCAGGTACAGAGGAAGGAGGTCAATAAATGTTACTAAAATAAATAAATGAACAATTGGCTCGTTAGAAATGGAGCACTGTGCCCAGAGCTTCTGCCTACAAGATAAGACACCTGATAAGTGCATGGGTACAGATCGCTCCTCAGCTCCTGGAGTCTGACAGGAAAATATTGGATGCCTCAGGATGGATGCTGTCTGTCTTGAACAATCATCCATCACCCCAGAAGCCAAGAGCATCAGTACACAGGAACACGAAGGGTAAGCCATGAGAGGCAGATCTTAACCATGTAGAAAGGGACACCTGAGAAAGAACAGGTGCTCTAACTAAGTATTCAAGCACACAGCAACCGGAGTCACTCAGGCTTGACGCATCATTGCGTCACCACCCTAGCTGTGACACTAGGTGAAATGTATTTAACTTGTTTATTCATTTTATTAGTTACAAAACCAGCATAGTAATGGCCATGCCTAAAACTAAGTGACATCATATATGAAAATGATTACCAAATTGACTACCAGAGTTTAGTCAGGAAAGATGGTAATTGCTTACTGATGATTACAGTCACAGGCAGAGACAACCATTACTTTTAGGACCAGGAATCAAAAGATGGAGGCAGTTCTGTTCCCCCAAATTCAATCTCCCTACCCCGTCTCATCCCTAGTGCTACAAGAGCACAGCAGCCACACCTTTCCCTTTCCCTGCCCTCCCACACACATCTCCTGTGGCTCTCACAGATCTTCCCCTTCTAACATTCCTCCTTCCACTTATTGCTTTGTACCAGACCCCGACTCCAGCAGGAACCCCTTGCTATACCAACAGCTGCTCCTCCCAGGACAGGTAGGCTAAAGGTGAACCCAGACATTTCCACTCCTCTTGAGATCCAGTTCCTCCAGTCTCATCCCTGGCTCTGTAGCAAGAAACTTGCTGTGCTCCTGTGCTCTTTCTTTCCTCTCTGCCATCCCCAAGGGATCAGAAGACCTTCTTCAACCTTCCTTTTCTAACCCATCCCAGTATCCCAGCCTCCAACACCAACAGGCATTCCCTGGGAACACACTAGCTAAGCAGGTCAGGAGTATAGGCAACATATAGCCATACTGCTCTCCACAAACCCAGAGAGGAAACAGAAACAAAGGAACAAAACACCCAACCCAACAACCCTAGAACTATAACCATAGCAAACCCAGATGCTTAGACACTGGCATATAAACACAATCAATAAGCCAGAGCAATATGTCTCTACTAGAGCCAGATATTCTATTACAACATACTGACCTTCACACTAATAGTGAGAGACTTAAATATCCCACTCTCACCAATGAAAATTTTATCCAGACAAAAAGCTAAACAGAAAAATATTAGAGGTAACAGACCTTATAAATCAAATGGACCTAACAAATATTTACAGAATATTTCATCTAAACATAAATAAATATACCTCTTCTCTGCACCTCATGAAACCTCCTTCAAAATCTATCACAAACCTGGACACAAAGCAAGTTACAACATACATATTGAAAATTAAAATAACCCCTTGTATCCTCTCAGACTACCATGGGTTAAAATTGAATATCAACAACAAGAGAAATCCTATAATCTCATGGGAATTGAGCAACTCTCTACTGAGCTACCAACAGGTCAAGGGAGAAATAAGAAAGACATTAAAGAATTCCGAGAATTCAATGAATTCAATGAAAATAAATATACAGCATATCTAAACTTAGGGAACCCAGTGAAAGCTGTGGTAAGAGAAAAGTTCACAGCTCTAAGTGCCTCCATAAGGAAATTGGAAAAATCTCATACTAGCAACTTAGCAGCATACCTGAAAACTCTAGAACAAAAAGAAGTAAATGCACACAAGAGGGGTAGATGACAGGAAATAATCAAACTGAGCTGAAATCAATAAAATAGAAACAAAGAGAATAATACAGCGAATCAATGAAACAAAAAGTTGGTTCTTTGAGAAAAGCAAGAAGACAGATGAATCCTTATCCAAACTAACTAAAAGATACAGAGATAATATCCAAATTAACAAAATCAGAAACAGAAAGGGGAACATAACAATAGACACTGGGGAAATTCAAAGAATTACTAGGTCATACTTTAAAAACTCATATTTCACTTAATTGGAAAATCTAAAAAAAATGGAAAACTTCCTCAATAGATACCATTTACCAAAACTAAATCAAGACCAGATAAATAATATAAATAGACCTATAACTTCTAAGGAAATAGAAGTAGTCATTAAAGGTCTCCCACCACCACTGCCCAAAAAATGCCTGGGACTAGACAGTTGTAGCACAGAATTTTTCAAAGAAGAGCTAATATCAATACTTCTCAAATTATTCCACAAGAAGGAAATGGAAGAAACATTGCCAAATTTATTTTATAAGTCCACAGTTACTATGATATCCAAAGGACACAAAGATTCAACAAAAAAGAGAACTACAGATGAATTTTCTTCTTGAATATTGATTAAAAATACTCAATAAAATACTTGCAAATTAAATCCAAGAACACATTAGAAAATTATCCATCATAATCAAGTAGGTTTCATGCCAGAGATGCAGCAATGGTTTAACATATGAAAAATCAATAAATGTAATTTGCCATATAAACAAACTGAAAGACAAAAACCACATAATCAACTCATTAGATGCAGAAAAGGCCTTTGAGAGAATCCAATGCCCCTTCATGATAAAAGTCCTGGAAAGATCAGGATATAAGAGACATATCTAAACATAATAAAGGCAATTTACAGTGAGCCTATAGTCATCCTCAAATTAAATAGAAATTCAAATTCCATTCAGAAAGAAGACAACACTCTCTCCATGTCTATCTAGGGTACTTGAAGTTTTAGCTAGAGCAATAAGACAACCGACAGAGTTCCAGAGATACAGATTGGAAAAGAAGAAGTCAAAGTATTGTTATTTGCAGATGATATGAGAATATCCATAAGTGACCCTAAAAATTCCACCAGGGAACAACAACTGATAAATACTTTCAGCAAAGTAGCAGGCTACAAGATTAACAATAGTCCTCCTATATACAAATGAGAAACAGGGAATCAGGGAAACACCTTTCACAATAGCCTCAAATAATATTAAATATATTAGGGTAACTCCAATCAAGCAAGAGAAACACTTATAAAAAATTTCAAGTATTTAAATAAAGAAACTGAAGAAGATATTAGAAGACAGAAAACTCTCCATGCTCATGGAACAGTGGAATTAACACAATAAAAATGTCAATTCTACTAAAATCAATCTACAGATTTACTGCAATCTCCATCAAAATTTCAACACAATTTTTCACAGATCTTGGAGGGATAATTCTCAACTTCATGTAGAAAACCAAATACCCAAGATAGCTAAAACAATCCTGAACAATAAAAGAACTATTGGAGACTTCACCATTTCCTATTTCAATTTGTTCTACAGAGATATAGTAATAAAAACCACATATTATTGGCATAAAAATAGACATATTGATCATGGAATTGAGCTGAAGACCTAGATATAAATTCATACAATATGAACATGTGATTTTTTTGATGAATAAACCAGAAATACCACTGGAAAAAAGAATCACCAACAAATAGTTCTGGTCAAACTCAATTTCTACATGTAGAAGAATGCAAATAAATCCTTATCTATCACCCTGCACAATATTCAAGTCCAAGTGTATAGAGACCTCAACATAAAATCAGATACACTAAACTTGATAGAAGAGAAAGTGGAGAATAGCCTTGAATGCATTGGCAAAAGAAACAAATTCCTGAACAGAACACTGATAGCACAGGTACCAAGATCAACAATTAATTAATGCAACTTCATGAAACTGAAAGGCTTCTGTAAGGCAAAGGGCACCACCAAAAGGACAAAGTAGCAGGCTACAGAATAGAAAGAGATTTGCACCAACCCCCATCCAACAAAGGGCTGCTACCCAAAATACATAAAGAACTCAAGAAACCTGACATCAAAAAAAATCCAGTTTAAAAATGGTGTACAGATCTAAACAGAGAGTTCTCAATGAAGGAATCTAAAATGGCTGAAAAACACATAAAGAAATGTTCAACATCCTTAGCTACCTAGGAAATGCAAATCAAAATTGCTTTGAGATTCTATCTTATACCTGTCAGAATGACTAGAATAAAAAATATGAGTGACAGCTCATGCTGTTGAGGATGTAGAGCAAGGGAACACTCCTCCACTACTGCTGGAGGTGCAAACTTGTATAGTCACTATGGAAATCAAAATAACAGTTCGGCAAAAAGTTGAGAATTGATCCATCTCAAGATCCAGCTATACCACTCCTGAGTATATACCCAAAGAATGATCCATTCTACCACAGAGCCATTATTCAGTTATGGTCATTGCACCTTTATTCATAATAGCCAGAAAATAGAAATATCCTAGATGTCCCTCAACAAAAGAATTGATAAAGAAAATGTGGTACATTTACACAATGGAGTACCATTCAGCTGTTAAAACAAAAAATGAAACCAAGAAATTTTCAAGCAAATGAGTAGAACTAGAAAAAAAAAATCATCCTGAGTGAAGTAACCCAGACCCAGAAAGATAAATATGGTATGTATTCACTTATAAATGGATATTATCTGTTAAGTAAATGATAACCAAGCTACAATCCATAGACCCAGAGAGATTAGGTAAAGAAGAGGAATCTAGGGAGGAACACATGAATCTTCCTGGAAAGGAAACTTTGAATAGTTTCATAGGCAGACTGGGGGCAGATGGGGACAGGAATGGGAGGGCTCGGGTTGAGGGGTGTAGATGGAGAGAGTGTGGGGAGAGAGAACTGAAACTGGAGGGTGCATGCGGGTTGGTGTGGACACCTAGTGCAGTGGAAAAGAAACCTCCTAGAATTAATGAAGTTATCCAAACCAGAACTCCTAGTAATGGGGTGAAAGAGGTCTCAACTGTCCATCTATTGGGCAAAGCAAGGCTCCCAGTGGCAGAACTGGGTTGCATTCAATTTAGTTGTTGACCAAGGGGGTCCCATAGAAGTTCACAAACAACCCAGGCTGTTGCTAAGACCAAAGGTTGCTCTCTACTTTGGAGTCCCATTGCCAAAAACACACAACTCATTGAACATGGAGAAGTTGAACTGATCATTAAATGAAGCCTTCACTCCTACATTCTAGTCACTTTGGTGTGGTAACATAGTCTACAGGCTACTTAAAGATAAATGTGGATACCAACCCAGCCACAAAACCTTTGGCATACATTTTGTCCCCTGAAAAATAAGTTATGGCAATGGTGGCACAGAACTAAGGAAGTAGCCAACTGATGCTAACTGATGTCTGATTTGATCTGAGGTCCACTCCAAAGACAAAGAAACCCACACCTGACATTCCTTGAGTAACCAAGAACCAGAGAATAGATAGCCCAGAGATCACAGGTAAAACCAAACACTACTGATCTAAAAAAGAGTCAGTTATGTAACTCCTAATGATATTCTATTGTACTCATAGATCAGTGCCTTGTCCAGCCTTCATCAGAGAGGCTTCCTCCACCAGCAGATGGGAATAGATGCACAAACACACAGCCAAAGATGCGTAGAGAGAGTCTAAATGGGATGTCTCCATCAAATCCCTTCCCTTAAAACTCAGGAAATCCAAAGGAAGAGAAGGCAGAAAGATTCTAAGAGCCAAAGAGGATAGAAGACACCAGGAGAATGAGATCCTTTGAATCAACTAAGCAAGGTGCATCTGAGGTCACAGAGCCTGAAGCAGCTAAAGTAGGGCCTGCACCAGGTCTTCCCTGTATACACTATAGCTGTTAGCTTAGTGTTTTTCTGAGACTCCTGATTGTGAGAATGAGTGTGTCTCTAACTCTCGTCCCTGCTCTGGGGGCTCTTTTTCTCCTGTTGGTTTGCCTTGTCCAGACTCAATGTGATGGTTTTGCTTTTTTGATTCATCTTATTATATTTTATTTTGTCATATTTGATTGTTATCTCTTAGAAGCCTGTTCTTTTCTAATGAGAGACAGAAAGGGATCCAGAAAAGAAGAGAGGTGGGGAGAAACTGGGAGGAGTAGAGGGAAGGGAAATTATAATCAGGATATATTTGTAAGAAAATAATCTATTTTCAATGAATTGGAAAAAAAAGAAAATTGAGTTATTAAAATACAAGGAAGCCAAAAGAAAGGAAGGAAGGAAGGAAGGAAGGAAGGAAGGAAGGAAGGGAGGAAGGGAGGAAGGGAGAAGAGAAAGAAAGATAAAGACAAGGAGAGAGAGGTACTGCCTATGTAACAAGAGTCTAAAGAGAACTTTCATCCCTCCTGTGGGTTTTCCAAGGATGGGCTTCAGACTTAGCACTGTCAAGTAGAATATAGCATAGCTCAGGATGCTGTATAGAAGAATGGGAATGGGAAGTCAGGAGCCTGCTGTCAGCCCCCAGTTTCTTTGAGGAAGAAACTTCTGATGAGTCTTGTATAATTTTCCTCATTGCTGTGATCAAATACTTGACAAGAAACAACTTAGTGAGGAAGAGCTTATTTGGGCTCCAGCTGGAAAGTACAATTCACCACAACAGGGATGTCAGGGAGGCAAGACTGCAAGGAGCTATTCACATCGCATACACAGTCAGGAAGTAGACACAAGGGGCACTGGTGCCAGCCCAGTGAGGATGGATAGGCACTGGTGCTGGCCCAGTCAGGAACCATTGCCATGCCAATGGTGCCAGAACATCTAAGGTATGTCTCCCCATTCTAACCCGCTCTAGAAACTTCTTCACATATGCCATGTTCCATGGCAATTCTGGATTCCCATCAAACTGAAGTGAAGACAAGCCACCATCACAGCCCTGTCTGTGCTCCTCATGGGAAAGGACTCCACTCTCTACTGGAACCCATCTGCACATCTGCAATGTCTAAAACTCCAGAACCCCCTTTAAAATAAAGGTCTAAGAAACCAAGTAATTGAGTATCTATGTTTAAGGGCTCCCCAAAAACCATCTTCAAAAACATTGAGGTATACAACATGTTGCAGAAGAGAAGCAGAGGGTGAATATGGGACACACTTGAACCAGCCACTGAACCTACAGTCAAGAGTGTCCAAGACTAGATCCAAGTTCCTTTATTTTTCCCTACCACAAAAAATTGGCATATGATTGCCACACACCTTATCTAAGTATACTCATATGCCACCCAGGGGTTCCACAGCAGTTAAGCCAACTTCATATTATGGACATAAACATTAGCTACCAACTCAAAATATGAAAACACTACTTACCTCTCGCTTTCTGTGTCTTGTTCCCAGCCAATTTGGAAGAGTCAATATGCTCTTTTTTCCAAGAAAGAAAATATGGCTACAGATAACAAGGGTGTTCTCTATAGTGTAATACTTTCTACACTCAGAAAAACATAATTTAAATACACAAAAGTCCGGTGTAATTGGGAAGTGGCTATGGTGTGATTCAGAGCAGGAACACATGCATGTGCACACACACGCTTGTTAACACATGAACAGTGAAATAATTTGATTTCTGCCTGACAGGGAGCACCTGCTTTCTATCTGTTCCTGACATGGTACAAAGGAGAGTGGAGCTTCTGGAACTACCCATTCTCATCCAGGAGTCACCATTGATTTCTAGGACAAAGCACAGAATAAGCAAATTCTGACGATCAAAGAAAAATTAGGAGATGCCAATGTTTTCTCCTGAAACCAGATCCCTGGTATATGTAGACGTCAGCATCACTGACAGGACACTAGGTTCAAGTGTAGCAGTCAGAAATACACAGCACAGGGCAGGCACCATAACCTGCTCTTCCTACAACCACCTACTCTGAGCTCAAAGAGGCAGGGAGGGGGCCAGAGAAATGACTCCTAAGTGGTCAAGAGAGAACCAGAGTCCAGTTCCCAGCACCCAAATTGAGCTACTTACAATGTCTTCTGGCCTCTCCAGACGCCTGCACACACATGCACATATGGAGACACATACACAAAAATAAAATAAATCTTTTTTATTAAAAAATGTTTTTAGACAATATATTTTGACCATGTTTCCCCTGCCCTAGTTCCTCCAAGATCTTCCCTATATCCACCCAACTGGGGCCTCTCTCTCTCTCTCTCTCTCTCTCTCTCTCTCTCTGTGTGTGTGTGTGTGTGTGTGTGTATGTGTGTGTGCATGTGTGTGTGTGTATGTGTGTGTGCATGTCTTTATGTGTATGTCTCAACAAAAAAAAACAACAAAAATACCAATAAGACAAAAAATATCAAAAAGACAAAAAGTTCACAAAAATACATGCAGTTCATTTTGTGTTGGCCACTATTCCTGGGCATGTGGTCTGCCCTTGAGGGTAGTGATGCTCCACTGGGGAAAACTGATTTTCCCCTTAACAAAAAGTGTCAATTGCAAATAGCTTAAGAGAGAGATGGAGAGAGAGAGAGAGAGAGAGAGAGAGAGAGAGAGAGAGAGAGAGAGAACCAGGCATGGCAGATATGGCCAGCCCCTTCCTCTCTGTCTGATGAACAGCCCTTCCCATTTGCTTGGCCCAGTTTTTATTTCAATGACCTTCAAAATTCCACAAGGACTTGACTCACACACATGTCATACCAAAAGGCCTTTCACTTAAATAATAAATAAATAAAACATGCCACAAAATTACATGATAAAGATGTCACAATTTGTCATGTGTGAAACCTCTCATGCAGGATTTTCCAAATGTCACTGTCATCTCAAGGTTGGGATGTGGGGAAGGAAATGGATGTTTTATCTTAACTAAAAGAATTGTGACTGTTGTGTCTGTATTGCAAAGGTGGCCATCAGGCCTCTCCAGGCATGATGCTTAGTGCTATCCAGAGAGTGCTCTCTGTAGTTCATCAGAGTAGAAGAGGAAACCACCAGGAAGCCAGGCTTCAGTCACTCAGGATGTCATTGAACAAATGAGAGCCTGAAATGCCACCCAGTGAAAGGTGTGAGAACCCTGCTGAGAGGTGATGTCAAAAGGACAAATGGAGAAACACAGCTGGGCACCGACTGAGCCTCTGAGCCCACTTGCACTGCTTGGCCTCCTTGCAGAAAGATTTATGTCATCGAGGCCTGTCCATCATTATATTTGCTGAATGCAAGCACACATTGCAGAAACAAATAGTATGTGCTATGATTTGGTAAAAAGCGGTTCTCTTTAAAATAAAATTTAAAAAAAGATTTACTTCATTTTTATTTTATTTTAGTTTTCCTGTTGCAGTGACCAATGAGGAGCAGGGACAATTATCCCAGAGCCAGTGAGGGACAGCCCTCAGATTTCAACACTGCATGGTCCCCATGATCCCCTGTGACAGCATGAGACATGGACATCATCATAGATACTCCCAGCTGCAGCAGGATGTCACCATGGTCCTGATGGCAGCACCCAGATCAGTATGGCCCCAGTGGCAGCAAGGCCCTTGCACATCAACATGGTATCAGGTGTCTTACCAGACCCTGGGCATCTGAACAGCCCTTGATAGTAATATGAGCCATGGACATCAACTCAGACCCTGACAGCTTATAGGACCATGGATCCAGACATGGCTATCAGCAGCAGCCCAGGCCCAGTTGACACCATGTCCCTGGACAGCACAGGCTACTCAGATAGGCTTGGTTCCAGTGGCAACATGTCCCTCAGACACAATCATGGCCACAGATTCTGGCCCAGACCTCGGACATCTATGTGGCCTTTGGTGTTACCATAGGCCACAAATATCAACACAGACCCTGGATGTGATAGGACCAAGGACCCAGACATGCTTCTCTGTAGCAGCCCGAGCCTGGATGTCACCATGGCCCCAAGTGGCACTGCAGGTCACTCAGATCTGCATGGCCCCCACAGCAGAATGACCTTTGGATATCAACATGAACTCCTGTGTCTGACCAGACCCTGGTCATCCACACGGCCTTCAGTAGTTACTAAATCTACAGATATCAACAAAGTCCCTGCCTGCTACAGGGCCATGGGCCCAGACATGCATCCCTCCACCATCACCGCCACCAGCAGCTCAGGTCCAGAGCATTATGTCCCCTGGTGGCAGCACAGGCTGCTCAGATCAACATGGCCCCAGCAATGGCATGGCCTTTGGACACCACAATGACCTGTCAAGCAGCCTGCCAGCATCAGCCCATTCCTCACCACCCTCACGTCTTCAGATCTGCCTTTTACCATAGCACATAAATCATTCTTTGAAGCCTTATCCTAATTAGTCTCAATCAATAAATTAAGAAATAAACTTTCTTAGGTTTTATGCAGGTGTTTGGCCCACATTGGGACTCCATCTGTTATAAAACATTTCCGGACCTGTTTGGGCCAGAAGTTTGAACCTTGCTCGTGGCAGCCTTTTCCCTGAAAGAAATGAATCAGACGCTTATATTAACTTCATACTGTTTGGCCTATGTCTCAAGCACATTACTAGCTAGCTCTTTCATCTTAATTCCATTTCTAGTAATCTACCTGCCACGTGGCCTGGCCTGCAGCTCACCTGGATTCCTTACATGGCTCTTCTTCAGGGTCGGATGGTGACAGACGAACTTCGCCCTCCTTCTACCTGTCTCTGCTCTGATTGGATTGAGTCTTTTTTGACTCTGTCTTTTTTTTAAAAATCTATGTTTTGATTTCTCTGTCTAAATGTATCAAGAGAGGTACCAGATCTAGAAATTTTTTTCAAGAATCTGAGCCCCTGGGGCTCAAGAGACATTTCACCTGACATAAGCACTGGGATATAAGCTCAGATCTCCAGCACCTCTATCAAAGCCAGGCAGTGTGCACCTGTATGTAATTCCAGCACTAAGAATTGGGGGGGTGGGACAGGGGCTCACTGGCCAGCCAGTCTAGCTGAATCAGTGAGTTCTGGGTTCAGTGAGAGTCCATGTTTCAAACACGAAGGTGAAGAGAGACTGAGGGAACATGTGACATTGGCCTCTACATCCACATGCTGATATATACATATGCATGTGCACATGCTATACACATGGACACACACATGAATGTATTCACATGCATGCATCCTATACACACACACACACACACACACACACACACACACACACACACACACTCTAAGCCCATAGGACAGAGTTCCCTACATTTCCTGACCACTGTCTTTTCAGCAGTTGGAACCAGGTAACCATTGGTATTCTGTAAACACTGTGCAATTTATTCTATTATCCATGAATTAGGGAGTAAACCAAAGGATTCTTGAAGGAAAAGAAAGAAGAATGGAGGAAATAATAGGAGAGGAAGACAGAAGGAAAGAAAGAGAGAGCCAGAAAAGACTCCACATCAGTAAATAAGAGAAGCCCCAAATTAAGTAGCTGCAGCTTATCAAAATGACACCCATCACACTACTGATTTGCACAACCTTCAGGAAGTAATTTCACCCTGGCTATTACAGTTCCTGGGTCTCTGAAAGCTTCAGCTTAAATGTCCTTGAATTGTGGAGCAAATTGCTATAAAGTAGAAAAATGAATCAAACAATAACACACAAATCACTTTCAATTGGCTACCCATCTGGTTTTCAAATTTAAAATACACTCTGGAAAAATGCTGCAAAAGTAATTATCTGGTGAAATAAATTTCATGCAACTTCATTTTGGGAGAATTTTTGAGGTTTTAGTGTCATGTGAAAACCTTTTATTTTTAGCACTACTCAATTGTCACTTGTTTTTATTTATTTTTTATTTCTAAATAAAGTCTCATTTTTTATTCATGTATTCCTCATTGTCACTTGTAACTTGGAGGATCATTGACAGCCATGAACAAAGAAGTCTCAAAAAAATGAATGTTGGTTTTTCATCATTGAGATAGTCCCCACAAAAGCCAAACTCTGAGTTAGATGGCTAGCTGTATGGGCAAATAATTCTGGTATGAACATGGAGACCTAAGCTGGATCCTCATAACCCACATGGAAAAGCAGGGTAGAGTGGAAAACACTTGCAATCCCAAAATTGGGAAGCAGAGACTGGCAAGTCCCTGTCTCTCTGAACTGATGAATTCCCACCTAGCAAGTGACCCTGACTCGGGAAATACTTGCTACTTGAAGAACAACACCCTCGGTTGACTTCTGACCTCAACAAGCACATGCACAAGCACGTGCATTCACACACACACACACACACACACACACACACACACCATACTGGCTACCTCTTTGTCAGCCTGACAAAGCTAGAGTCATCTAGGAAAAGCAAGCCACGATTGAGAAAATGCCTCCATGATACTGGACTACAAGCAAGCCTGTGAAGCATTTTCTTAATAAGCAATTGATGTAGGAGGGCCAAGTTCATTACGGGTGATGCTGCTCCTGGGCAGGTGGTCCCAGCTATATAACAAAGCAGATTGAGCAATGGGGAGCAAGCCAGTAAGCAGTGTTCTCCCATGGCCTCTGCTTCAGTTGCTGCCTTCATGTTCCTGCCCTGACTTCACTCAGTGACAGACTGTTACCTGGAAGTATAAGCTGAAATAAACCTTTTCCTTCCTAAATTGCTTTGGCTGTAGTGTTTTATCACAGACATAGAAACCCTAACACACACACACACACACACACACACACACATATGTGCGTGCACGCATGTGCACAGATTTGCACAAAGTTTCTCTTTAAGTGCCTAGATTAGAAATACAGTGATCCTTCCTCTGGAGTTTCCTTTTGCTTATTGGTAGTTAATCAAGAAATATATAACTTAAAAGTATATAATTCAATAGTAGAGCACTTGTCTAGCATGGATTAAACCCTAAATTCAGTTTCTAGTTCTGGAAAAATAAGATAAAAGCAATTTTCTCTCCAGTGTCAAGGTTGTCACCATCCAGACAGTCAATCCTCACTTTCCCTGTCACCCCGAGTTCCTACTGTAGAGGCATTTGGGCTGAGTAATTGATAGATTTCTCCCAGGGCAAAAGGTGCAAAGCCATGCCCAGAAAATCCAATCTGTTCCAGGCTGGACCTGCCTCTTGCTTTCACCTCAACTACCAGAATAATAACTGTCATATAGCCTTTTCTCCAAACTTCCAGAAGTCAATTTTTTTCTTTACAAAATAAAACTTCTGTTCATGATAAAGAGCTTTGGGAAATGTTAAAATAACAGTCCTTCAGCACCCCAGCTAGTGAGGAGAGACCAAAAGAACTTCCCTTTTGTGCTGCTTTTTGTATCATGGGATATCTTTTTGAATGGCATAGGTTGTCAACATTCATCTGGGAGAAAGGTCTTGAGTCCTACAGAAGGGCCTTGTCCCTTTCACATCTTTAAACTCTTCTTCCAAGTTGCTTGTCAATAATTAAAGTTTCTTCACAGGGAAAAACTGGTGAAAGAAAACTAACCTTAACATGTGTATTCTGTAGTGAGTTCTGAACACACATAAATACAACAATATAATAGTAAATACATCATTGCCTCCAATTTACAGCAGAAAGGATGAGCCTGGAAAGAGATGGAGTACTTTCCCAACCTTTCATGTCTGACAGAGGCAGACAGATTCCCTAATACAGACACATTATGCCATCCCATCCTACACAGAGCATGTGTTACGGAAAAGTGACTGATGTGGGAAGTTTCCATAAGCTTAGATCTTTTAGCATTATCTAATCTGTGAGAGGAGACTCGGGAAGAAAGCACAGTGTTTAAGATAAAACAGAATTCATCTATTATGTTCTGTTACATTGTAAATAATTGTCCTGCCTACTGGTTTAATAATAATAAAAAAAAAATGCTGACTGACAGAAGGCAGACAGGAAGTGTGGGTGGAGCTACCAGAATAAAAAAATTCTAGGAACAAGAGCAGAGAGAGACACCAGTGGAGATGCCAGCAGAAGCAGAGGAAAGAAGACAACCATGCTGTTCTAAGAAAAGGCAAGCCACATGGCTAAACAGATTAATGGAAATAGATTGAGTTAAGATGAAAGAGCTAGCTAGCAATATGTCTGAGTCATAGGTCAATCAGCATCAAATTAATAGAAGTGTTTGTGTGATTATTTGGGACTCTGGGGCTAAGTGGCAGCGGGGTTGCAAGTGGGTCCAAACCTTGGGACCAGGCTGGAAAGGCCTGGCAAGGAACATTACAACCTACAGCATCCTCCCAGCTTCCCAGGAGGAAGGGAAACTGCAACCTCAGCTATGGGTAAAGTTAAATTCACTGGAGAGTTTTATTCTGTAACATGAGGAGTTCTATGCAAGGACCATTATAAGACCAATGAGCTCTGAAGTTGATGTCTTCACAGTTTCTGGAAAACCAAGTTTTTGATCAGTTCACCATGCCTGCGAATAAACTATGCCTGAGCAAAAGGTTCAGAAAGAAGCAGGTGAGTACCATTATTTGAGCTATCTAGTGTGAATGTTGCTAGTCACAGGTAGCTACTGAGCACCTGAACTGTTGCTAGTAAAACTAAGAATTAAATGTGTAAAGTTATTTAATTTTGTCTTTTAGATTGACATAACTCTATGTGCTTAGGAGTTTCCATTTGCGGTGGATCAGCTCTTCTACACCCACATCTGGCTTCTCATCTGGGCGTCCTTTCTCATGTATGTACCACTCAGCTTCAACTCAAGCCAAACCTAGACCCATAATTTTGGCAAACTGGAGCCAACTCAACAAGTGCCATTCCAGAGGAGAGGTGTGGAAGGGTGGTAATCATCAGTGTTTTTTTTTTTTTAATTTTATATTTCTGAACACAAACAAAAGCAACTTCGAGGAAGAAAGTTTATTTTGGGTTACAGCTTCAGAGAGGACACAGTCATCATGGCTAGGAAGACATGGCAGCAAGAATGTGATGCTGGTCTGTTTGTTAAGAAGCAGAAAAGGTCCCATTTTGTCCACATTCCATAAGCAGAGAGAGAACAGGAAGTCAGGCTATCAAACTCCAAAGCCATCCCCAGTGATACTTTTAGTGAGGCCTCACCTTCTAAAAGTTCCACAGTCTCTCAAACAGTCCCACCAACTGAGGACAAGGTATTCTAATATGTGATGCTACCCGGGACAATTCTCACTCAAATATTCAGTCCTTGGATGCCTTAGCCTTATGAACATCTCACAATGCAAAATACATGTATTCCAAATCTGCAGAGCTTTCAACATTCTCAGAACTGTCCTCCTAAATTTAAAACAACCTTTTAACCATAGCACCCATAAATATTTTTAATTATACATTTCCAGAATACAATGACACATAATATACATTCCCATTCCAAAGGGAGGAATAGAGGTATAGTAGAGAAATATTGAACCAAAGCAAGATCAAAACCCAGCAGGGCAAATATCAAATCCTGTGGCTCCATGTCTCTTACCTGGGGATTCAGTTTCAAAGAGCCTATAGACTTTTCCCTTCCAGCTTTGCTGTCTGCAAAACACACCCCTATTTTAGGATGGTTCCTCTCCATTGTGCAGTTTTCCTTGGAAAATGTCTAACAGCTCTGGCATCATCAGCATCTCAGGATCTCCACCAAAATCCAAGCATCACAGCTTCATAAAATGATCTCCCAGGGTCTCCTCATAGAAACCACTACATGCTGCCTAGCCTTAGTAACTCTCTGAGTTAAGAAGAAAAAAAAATCCATGAACCCTTCAATCTTGTATCATCCTTGTCTCCTGTGCTGGCTAGTTTTGCATCATCTACACACAAGCTAGAGGCATTTTGAAAATGAGAACCTCAATTGAGAAAATGACCCTAACAAATGTGGGAAAGCTCGTGGTAGCATTTTCTTGATTGATGATTTATGTGGGCAGGCCCAGTTCACTGTGGGCATTGCCAACTCCAGGCTAACTGGTCTTGGGTAATATAAGAAAGCAGACTGAGCAAGCCACAAACAACCAAGCCAGTTGGCAACACTCCTCCATGGCCTCTGCATCCATTCCTGCCTCCAGGTTCCTACTTGTCCTGAGTTTCCTCAGTGATGAGTGTGATCTGAGAGATGTGAGATTAAAAATAAACCCTTTCCTCCCTGTAGTAGTCTGAATGCAATTGTCCCCCATTAGCTCATAGGGAGTGGTACTATTAGGAGGTGTGGCTTTGTTCAAGTGGGGAAAGTCTTGTTGGAAGAAGTGTGTCACTGTGGGGGCAGGCTTTGAGGTTTCCAATGATCAAGATACTGCCCAATGTCAAAGTCCAATTTGTTGCCTTCTGATCAAGATGTAGCCAGCACCATATCTGCCTGCACATCACCAGGTCCCCTGTCATAATGACAGTGGACTGAACTTCTGAACTATAAGTGAGCCACCACAATTAAATGTTTTTCTTTATAAGAGTTGCTGTGAGCATGATGTCTACTCATAGCAATAGAAGACTAACTAAGACACTCCCCAAGTTGTTTTTGATCATGATGTCTTATCACAGTTATGGGAACCCTAACTAAAGCATCCCCCAAAACCTGTACCATGTGGCTGGCACTGTCAAGTTCTATTTGCCAGCTCGAGATGAAACCTGATCATCTTGAACCACAGTTGCAACAGCTTCTGTGTGTTAGAGCTGGTGAAATTTTTCCTTATATACTTTCTTTCAAGGAGCAGAAACCTCTTTAAGCTTTCCTCTTTCACAGCTTGGAAGGTTAACTTTGGGTGGTCTTGCTTTCAGTAATCCCTTCCTATTATTACAGTGCAGAGCTAGAAATTTCTTTTTATGGCACTGTCTTTGACAATTACAGCCCCTTCTGCAGGACCAGCCTTAACAAGACTTGTAAAATTTCTGGTACTCTTTTGCTAAGTACACATTTTTTGTTTCTTCCTGTATCACTTATTGATCTTTTTAAATTATGAACCCATAAAAGAGTAATCAGCCACAGACTCAATGTTATGCGCTCTCTCTCTCTCCCTCTTTCTCTCTCCCCCTCCCTCCCTCCCTCCCTCCCTCTCTCTCTCTCTCTCTCTCTCTCTCTCTCTCTCTCTCTCTCTCTTCTCAGTCTCTCTCTCTCTCTCTGATAAGTTTTTGATTTTCTTCAAGCAGAGTTTCACTGTGTAGCTGTGGATGTTCTGTATACTAGACTGGCCTCTAACTCAGAGATCCACCTACCTCTGCTTCCTAAGTGATTAAGGTGTATACCACCATGCCCAAGTAATATAATGCTTTTCTTACATCTTAGTTAGGGTTTCTATCACTGTGAAGAGACACCATGACCACAGCAACTTTTATAAAGGAAAATATTTAATTGGGTGGTTTACAGTTTCAGAGGTTTAGTACATTATCATTCTAGTTGGACATTGCAGCATGCAGGCAGACATAGTACTAAAGAAAGAGCTGAGAGTTAATACATCTTGACCCACAGGCAACAGGAAGTGAACTGTCTCCATTAGGCATAGCTTGAGCATAGGAGACCTCAAACCCCATCTCCGCAGTGACACACTTCCTCTAACAAAGCCATAACTATTGCATAAAGCCACCCCTTTTAATAGTGCCACTCCCTATTGACTTATGGGTTGAGAGCAATTACATTTAAACTACCACACTTGAAATCTCTTCTGCCAAAGAAATGGTTTTTTATTCATATTCACATAAATTCTCAGGACACAAGTAGAATATAGCCAGAGTTTTAGCCAAAGCATTACACAAACAGCTCATGGTCCATGTCTGAACAGAACTTATGTTGCTCAGAAACCTCATGAGCTGGGTCTATACTGTCCAAGTTTCTCTCAGCATTACTGACAGAATTCTAAGTTCACACAAGAATAGCCCACTAAGCTCTGCCTACAGCACTCAACAGCCTTTCCAACACAAACCATATGGCATGCAATGTCATCTCCATTAGAGATAGCCAGATAGTAATCTGCTCATTCCACCATGGGGAGGCAGTAGAAACAGTCTGCCCATAAGGATGCTGTGAACAAACAAGCCAGTTGGAAGCATTCCTGCATGGCCTCTGCTTAGTTCCCACCTCCAGGTTCCTGCTTTGAGTTCCTGCCCTGACTTCCCTCATTGATAGAATGTGATCTAGGAATGGTAAGCTGAAATAATCCCCTTTATTAAAGAAGGGATGAAGCAGGAATAACTCTGTTGGCTCCAATCATCTCAGAACGCTTGGGATGAAGGGCTAAACTGACCCCTAAGGACACATCAGTGGACATCATAGCTGCCTCCTGACAGTTTGCTAATGGAGTGGCTGTGTCCTGGGAGTGGACAAAATGAGGACAATGGGCATTCATATATCTAGAAGGCGTGGTGTAAAGCAGACCTTAGTGGAACATCTCAAGCACAAACTTTGTACTTGATAGTCAAAACATGTCATTTAAAATGAGGCCAGGTCTTTTTATTCTGAGCCTAGCCTTTAACCCTAGCCATTTGAGATGATTCCACAGGTGAGAGCACTTGCTGCTCTTGCAAAGGAACTGGCAGCTCAGAACCATCTGTAACCCCAGTGCTAGGAGATCCAAAGCCCTCTTCTGAACTCTGCAAGCAACAAGCCCTCACAAGGTGCACAGGCATACATGCCGGCAAAATACCCACACACATAAGATTAAAATTAAAAAACCTCATAAATTAGATCATTGGGTGGACCTCACTTCAATTGGATGTTGTAATGGTTAATCTTGTTCATCAGCTTGACAGGAACTTGAACCAACTAAAGACACATCATCTCTAGGCAGGTCTGTGAGAGAACTCCCGAGAATTAGCTGAAGGTAGAGGGGCTTCCCCAGAGTGGGCGATACCTACAGGAAGACGGCCCAGACATAAAATGTTCTGAAGACAAAACACTGTGGGGTCACCTGCCTTCTTTGCTTTTGGAGTGTGTGTGTGTGTGTGTGTGTGTGTGTGTGTGTGTGTGTCTGTGTCTGTGTCTATGTCTGTGTCTGTGTGTCTGTGTGTCTGTGTGTCTGTGCGTGGTATATGTGTCTGTGTGTGATATATGTGTCTTTGAGTGTCTGAGTGTGTTTCTATGTGTGTGTATGCATGTGTGTATCTCTGTGTGTCTGTATGTGTGTGTCTCTGTGTGACTCTGTCTGTGTATGTGTCTATGTCTCTATGTGTGTGTGTGTGTGTGCCTCTGTTCTTTCTCCTCCTGTTCTTCCTGGCACCACTGACTCTATGATCTACCATCCCTTACTGACATTAGATGCCAGCTTCTTGAGCCTTCCAGTGCTAGCTGAAGGCTATCTTCCATACCCGTGGTATTTAGGTTTGGGATGAACACTTACCAGACTTCCAGCATCTCTAGTATTCAGCCACTGTTGTCCTGGCCAGTCTCTGTCATGTAAGAGATTCTAGTAGGTTCTCTTTGGTAAAACGCATACAGTCTCTTGACATAATCTTCTAGAGTACCTTGCCTAGTATACCTTGTAAGATGAAATGTAAACGTAGGAGAAAGATTCATGTGAAGACAGCCAGAAGATGGTGTGAAACAAAGCAAGGGAGACCCCCATTCTAGAGGGGTTTCTGTTATGCCAGGAAAGTCAGACCCCTCAGGAGCCCCTTGAAGGGTTTAAAGCAGGAAAGTGGAATACAGCCTAATTTGCATTTTTGAGAGTTTATTTTGTGTGTTTGGTTCAGTCCTTGACCCTTTGTTCCAGTTTCCAGGCCGGGCTCAGCTTTGAGTTCCAAGTTTCATGGAAACAGGAATAGCTGTGATAAAAACTGTTAACTCTCTGAGGCTTGCCACAGGTCACCAGAGAGCCCTGTCCTGACGTGCTTTAAAAGCCTTTACTTGCTGCGCCTGGGTCAAGCATGATTATTTTGCATTCACTGACTCAAATTTCTTAAGTGCCTAAGTGGCTCGAAGATAGAAAAGCTGGGCAAAGGGGAAGCACATTAACCCTTTCAGGTCATTGGCTTACCATTACAGTCATTATTGCCAATGGGCTTTTGAATAAATAATGGGTTGTGGGAGGTACAGAGACAATTAGCTTCATATTCTGGCTTTAAACAAAGTGAGACAGACAGTGCAGAGCCACAGACAGGATGGCTATGATGCAATGAGCCTTCAAAGAAAACAGACCAGAAAAAATTCACATGCAAATGAGCACTGACATTTTAGGAGCCAATTTGCTTATTCTAAAAACCCTTCAAGTCACCTGGAATATGTTAATAGCTGCTACTGTTAGAAGCTGGCTACTCTATTGTTAACTTGATACAAGTTGGAGCGATTTGAAAGAGAGACTCTCCATTAAGAAAAGGTCTCCATAAAATTTGCTGTAGGCAAGTATGTCATAGGAGAGAGCCCAGCCCACTATGAGTGGTATAGCTCCTGGGCCTGGGCTGTAAAGAATGTAGGCTCTCAAGGGCCAGGTCTGAGTCCATGTTCCTACCAGAGCCCAGGTCTGTGTGGCCAGACATGGCCCATGTTACCATCAAAAGCCACAAAGGCCACAAGGATGCTAAGTACCTGGCCTGTCACTAGTGACCATGTAGTTGTTCAAGAGCTGTGCAGCCACTGGAGTATGGTGATATGTTACATATTTAATAAAACCTGGAATATCAAGAGATCAACCCACAGTCAAACTAGGTAGAGTTCTGGATCTCCAGGAGTTCTGAATCTCTGTGAGTACAAGGCCAAACAGCTGGGCTTCAATGGCACACACCTTTAATTCCAGCAAGGGAAAGCTGGGAGTGGTGACCTATCTTTTAATCCCATAACCCCAGAGACAGAGATCTTTCTATGTTTCTGTAAGTTCAAGGCTGACTACCAAATACAGTAGCTCATGTCTTTAATCTTAACCTGGATGGGATACAGCTGGGCAAGAAGGGTATTTAAGGCAGGCTTAGGAAAACAGCAGCAATTAGAAGTGACCAAAAACGAGACTGAGGAAGCTGGAAGACAGCTGGGTGAGATTTGACTGTGGTGTCTCCTCTCTCTGATATTTCAGCCTTTCCCCAATATCTGGCTCTGAGTTTCTTTTATTGCAACCAGAATTCGTGCAACATTGGAGTCTCACTGATCTGGGTGGACTGTGCTGCTACCCCAGGGCCATGGTGTTGTCCAGGCCCAGGCTGCTGCTGAGGGCCATGTTTGGGTCCATGGCCCTACAGCAGCCAGAGTCCGACCTCTGTGGCTCCTGTTACAACAGAGGTTCATGTGGTTGCCCCATGTCAAAAGGCCACCTGGGACTATGTTAGTGTCCAGGAGCCATGCTATATCCAGTGCCATACAGATTGATTTAAGTGGCAAATACTGTTATCCAGTGCTATGGTAACATCTAAGCCAAGACTGCAGCTGGAAGCCATGTCTGTGTAGTGGCCCTACTGTAGCCAGGGTATGTGTTGATGTTCATGGCTCCTGTAGCCATGAAGACCATGAAGATTCCTGGGGTCTGGGCCACCCACCACCTGGTACCATGCTGCTGCTGGGGCCATGCCAATCTAGGTGGCCTACACTGCCACCTGGGGCCATGGTGACATCCAAACCCAAGCTGCTGCCAAAGACAATGTCTAGGTCCTTGGTCCTACTCCAGCTAGGGTCTGTATTGTTGTCTGAGGTTCTTGTTACAATGGAAAACCATGTAGATGCCTGAAATCTAGGGCTGTATTGGTGTCCCAGGGCCACACTGCCACTGGGGCTGTGCAGATCTGTGTGGCCTGCACTGCCACCTGAGGCAATGGTGACATCTAGACCCAGCTGTTGCCAAGGACTACATGAGTCTGAGCTCCGGGAACTGTGTTAATGTCCAAGGCCATATTGCCATCACTTTACATGGAGGTTCAGAGCCTGTGGCCTTCTTGGTGTCTGGGGGCTGTGCTACCACCAAAGCCATCTGATCCAAGTGGTCTGTACTTCTACCTGGAGCCAGGATGTCGCCTAGGCCCAAGCTAATGCCAAGGGCCAGGTCTGGACCTATGGTCCTGCTGAAGCTGGGTTCTGTATTGATGTCTGTCTTCTATGGATATCATACAAACCATGCATGATGAAATCAGAGTCTCATGCTAAGCCTGACCCTCCCTTTACTGGTCCTGGGATAACTGGCCTTACCTGTCATTGGATACTGCAGCAAGAGAGCTGCCCCACTCCTACACTCTGGAGATTCCCACATATACCACCATCACTACCACCATGAGCAAGGGAAAATTGAGCCTGATGGCATGAGTGTAGATAAGCTGGCTCCGCCCTTCACCTAAAATAGGCAGACCCACTGGCCTGGACTGGACAGCTCAACTACCATCCAGGCCCACTGACAGGTCTTGGGGCGGCCCACCCTAATATCTACGCCATCTAGGACCTGCTAGATCTTGTGAAAGAACTGGTCCTGTGGACTGAGAGATGTAGGATCGCCTTAACTCCAGGAAGCTGCAGAATATCTGAAAGGAGTTCCAGTGAGGGAGAGTCCGGTAATGATGATGTGCCAAAACCAGAGGCCTTGAACCAGACCAGTGACTCACCATAATGAACATTTGCAAGTAAAGCTGATTAGACACCATGGTCTACTGTGTGACATACTGAGGTTCCTAGTGCCACCAGGACAAATGAAGAGGTGCTGGAGGGACAGAGAAGATGGAAATGTAAGAGGTTGGTTGGTTGGTTTGTTAATTTGTTTTGGAAGATCCGAGGGGTTGTTATTCTTTTTGGTTTTCTTTTCTGTTTATTATGTTTGCTTGCTTGTTTTGATTTGTTGGGCTTTTTTAAAATTTTCTTTTGGGGGTGCTGCAGGCATGAAGCGGGGACATGGAGGGACTGGGAGGTGAGTGGAATTAAGGTACATGATGTAAAATTGCAAAGATTCGATTTTTAAAAATACGTTTAAAACAAAAAAGAATGTAGGCTGAGCAAGGGAAAGCAGCCCTCCTCCATGGCCTCTGCTTCAGGCCTCATCCTAAGCCTAAGCCTAAGATGCAGTGCATCTTCTAAACTGCCCACCAACATCTATGTAAAAACCTAGTTCAACTCAAAAGTTTAAATCTGTTGCTCTGCCACTTAAAACAGAAAAGCATTGCCACACAATACCCTCTCTTGATATGCCTAATTGAAATCATAAATATAATGCTGTTCATTTTTATTGTCATGATCTAAGAAATGCAGACCCCCCATAGTCTCCAGCATTTGAGCACTCAGTTCTCAGTGGCTGGTGCTGTTTGGGGAGGTTTAGGTAGTGTGGCCTCACTGGAGGAAGTGTGTCACTAGAAAAACATTTTTAAATCAAAAGCCTCACACCACTCCCAGCTCATTCTCTCTGTTTCATGCTTCATATTTCTCTGCTGAGGATAGGAGCTCTCTGCCTCCTGCAGACTGCCATGCCTGCAGTTTGTTGCAAGGCTTCGCTCCATGATGGATTCTCGTCCCTCTGGAACCATAATGCAAGGCAATTCTCTTCTGTATGCTGCTTACCGTCATGTTCCTGTATCATAGCAGCAGAAAAATAACTGATGCTATTACAACAAATGTATTGTATAAGGTGTCAAAATTTTTTAATGAATATACTTAATGTTTAGTTTTAATTTCTTAATGTTTAGTTTTAATTTCTGTCTCTATTAAATGGTCATTCAGGTCTTATGTTTATGACACTCTTCTTGTTTAGAACCACAATTTTCTATTACTCAACAGAGTTTATTTATACTGTTTTTATAAAAATTAAATAGGTTTTGGTACAGTAAAGTCAGATATCCATGATTAAAAACATTTTACTATATAGTTACAACACTGAATACCCACTGGGCACAGTATTCTGGAATGAGTTAATAACACTTCTGTATTAGTTATTTTAATTAACCTAAAATCTCTAAAAACTGACATTCTTAATCCTTCTCTAGCATAAAATTTTAACCCACAAATCAACATAAAAAAATAAAATCTAAGCTAGAGAGATGGTTTTGCAGTTAAGAGTACTTACTGCTCTTCCTGAGGACACAGGTTTAGTTCCCAACACCCACATGACCTCTCACAGCTGTCTAACTCCTGTTCCAGGGGTTATGATTCCTGCATACAGATATATTTACAGGCAGAACACCTATGTCTATAAAATACAAATAAAGTATTAAAAATAATAAGTAAAAATAATTTGAGTCAATTTACATTATCTTTGACTAAGATCTAGCAAAAAAAAACGGATTAGTATATGGTGAAACAGTCATGTTCACATATATTTGAAGTTATTTCACATGACTTTAACTAGGTACCCCAGCTAATAAGGAAAGAAAAATCTATCTCTGAACTTTACTCTAGTAACAGGTTTCTGGCCTGTCTGGCCTATGGTCCAGACCCACAGTCCCACAGAAACACACAAATGCTTATATTAATTTTATGCCAAATGACGTAGGGCCCAGTCATATAACTTGCTAACTCTTTACTCTTAAACTAACCCATGATTCTTATCTTGTTCAGTCATGTGGTACCTTTTCTCTCTTCTGTGTCTGCTGGCGTTCTCATCATGGCGTCTGTGTGGTGTCTCTCTGGCTTCTCTCTGGCATCTCTGCTCTGCTCTTATTCCCAGAGTTTTCTTAGTCTGGTAGCCCCGCCCACACTTCCTGTCTGCCTTTGGACAATCAGCTTTTATTAAACCAGTAGGAGAGACAAATTCCACTACAGTTTTACAGATATGAAAAGAGTGGTTCAGGTTTATGATTCACGAAGACAACCAGACTAAAAATAAAATTTGATTTGGGAGTGTAGGTAGCCACAGTTGGCTCCAAAAAACCAATGAAACAACAGAGAAAATATATGTAGGGGAAAACAAAAAAAAAACCTATATTACTTTGCAGGGAGCTCTTAAATACTGTACCAGTGGAATGTCAGTCAGTCATATGAGGCAAGAAGGAAATTCAGTTCAACAGGACTCAGTAGCCAGTTTGGTTCAAACTTTGAGTGTCTGACACCAGGCAGTTTATTTCAGGCATGTTTAAACACAGCACAATTTAGAAAATAGTTTCCTGGTGTTAATTACTCTCCTGTTCTATAACAAAGCTTAAGACATAATTGCACTGAAATTCTTTGTAAGGTACATGTGATCGTTTCCATAACAGTGGATTCTATAGACTGACTGAGAAACAAGTGTTCAAGATAAGAGTCTGGGGACAATGACTGAGATAAACATAAGAGACTGGGCAAGCCAGGTATTGCTTTGGTCATATAGATAGGACAAAGGTCACCAGGCTACTGGCCACATTACCGGCCTTCCAGGCTGGAAATAAAATAAAATAAAATAAATGAGAAATACATCTATCTCTTCTTTTAAGGAGACAGCCTGCGTGTTTAACATTCCTGGTTTCCCTGGTGCTTACTATGAGCACAGAGACCTCCTACATGTCTTAAATTTTCTCTAGACTTTTCTCATTTCTCAGCAGTCTGAACTTAAAGATGAGTCAATTCCTCTTCTCAGATCAAAGCTACAAGTTGAAAGGCCACTCTTTGTCAGAGGTTCTTGAGTAATGACTGGCATGTAGGTCAAAAGGAATCCACTCTGGGCACATCACTCACCTTCAGGCTGCATTCAGGAACCACCAATGATGAAAGCCTTCTTCTTGTGCTCTTACCCTACAGGTCCCTCAGTAAGCTCATGGTGCACCCATAACCACCAAGCTAATGAATGCAACATGATGTCTATCGCTCAGAAAGAGCAAGTCGGTCATGGCTTATTTCACAAATGTATTTTAGCTGTCTTTCTATATGTAGCCTCTGCCAAGAACTACAGATACAGTAATGTACAAAATGGATAACTTTTCTATATTCTTGAACTGTGAAGGCTTCTGTGAAATATTAAAAATAATCACACACCACCTCTATTACTGCCATAAAACAGCAGGCCTCCCATGAGCATCAACAAAGCATGGCATATCAAGTTGCTGTAGGACTAAGCTCCTCCTCTTGTATTAAAGCTGGGCAAGGCTACCCAGGGTGAGGAATAAGGTCCCAAAAGCAGCCAAAGCTTTAGAGACAGGCCCTGCTAGAAGTGGAGAGAGAGCATAGGAGGAGAAGAGGGAGGGGAAACATCAGTGGAAATATAAAATAAATAAATAAATTTAAAAAATAATAGTTTAACATGTGTAGCAATATCATTTTGGTTGAATTTTGTACTAGTTTTTACAAATATAGTAAAATCTGAGCAAGTCACAAAAAAATATGAAATACCAAATTTTATAAAAGAAAAAAATTGTACAATTGTTTGTTGTGATATACGCTCAGCGTATCCTGGGAAAGAATGTAAATGTCTTCAAAATCCAAGTCTTCTGGATAAGTTGACATACTAGAATCTGCCTCCATGTGACCTGCTGAAGGAAAAGAGTCAGTCGAGGATTCATGAAATATGTAGTTAAGAAGACAGGCAATGCACAGAAAAGAGCCCAAACATACCCTTGAGCCTGAGGTCAGCAGGTAAATCTCTCTATAGCTATGTATCTGCTGTTTACAGCTACAAAGCCTGGGGAAACTCTCAAAGTTGAATGGTCTGGGTGGTGGTTTGAATGAGAACGGCCCCCATAGTCTCACATATTTGAATACTTGATCCCCAGTTGGTAGAACTGTTTGAGAAGGATTAGGAGGTGTGGCCTTCTTGGAGGAGGTACATCACTGGAAATGGATTTTGAGGTCCTCCATAGAGCAGCAAGTTCTCTTAAGCACTGAGTCATCTCTTAGCCTGAAAAATAAAAATCTTTAATAAAAACAATCTGTTTTAAAAGTTCTTTGAGAATTTCTGTGGTGGTTGAAATGAGATTTTTCTCCATAGCTCTTGGGTATATAAATAATTGGTCCTCAGCTGGTGGCTGTTTGTGGATGATTTGGATATGTGGCTTTGCTGGAGGCCATGTTAATGGTGGTGGGCTGTGAGGTTTCAAATGGCCCATGCCCTTCTCTCTATGCTTCCTGTTTTGGGTTTAAGAGTTTTAGTTGCTGATCTAGTCTTCTGTTGATGGACGGAGATGCCCTGAAACCATGAACCGAAAGAAGCCCTTCCTTCTTTAAGTTATCGTATTTAGGGTTTACATCCAGGATAGGCACAAACCATGGAAAATTTATTTATAAATTAAAATTTCTCTTTAACCTCAGAGCATTTGAAGGGGACTAGATCACCTGTTTTATCAGGCTATGCCTCTAGTCACAACCCAATAAGCCAAAGCTGCTTATAGATAACTCTACAGGCCCCGAACACCCCCAAGGATATGCTTGTCTCAGTAAAGGGTGACATTCTTTAGCACAGCTGTTGTAAGTTAATATGCAATCTCAAATAGTACTCAGTGAACCTCTCCTAGCCTTCACCATGTTTGCTCAGACTCCAGGGTTCCACTCCTATGTAGCCAGAAGTTTTAAGCCCAGCCTAGTCTTGAGGTTTACACCTGCCTACAGTTGTTTAGTCTCAAAAAAATCACACAAAGATTTATATTAACTACAAACTGTTTGGCCTAAGGCTCAGGCTCATTACCAACTTATTACTTAACTCAACCTATTTTTATTAATTTATGTATTGTCACGTGGCTAATGGCTTATTGGTATCTTTACATCTTGTTTTTGGGGTGGCTAGATAGTGTTGTTTTTTTGTTTGTTTGTTTGTTTTTTGTTTTTTGTTTTTTGTTTTTGCCTGCCTGCCTCTAAGCTGCCTTGCTATAGGCCAAAACTTATCTTTATTAACTTAAGATATTTATAACATATTGAAAAAAAACCTCATATCACTCTTGAGAGTTCGGCCAGCTCCAAGACACTGCTTCTAAGTGGGACTGCTTCTACCCATAATTCCACCTTTCTATCTTTGCATTAGGCATGTCACTTCCCCTCTCCAAAATGTCAATGATCACTATTAATTATTACTGAATGGAACTTAATTTTTTAGACTAAATGTTAATACCTGCTCAGGCCAACCAGGTTTATCACAATTTGAAACTCTGAAATTAAATGCATCATTTTGCAACTCCAAACCTGCATCCTACAACAGTACTTTAAAAGCTTCCCTGTGCAAGACTGTATACTTGGACAACCCTTGACTGTTTTGCTTTGGTTTGTTTTTGATATAGGGAATATGTAGTCTTGATAATTACAAATAAGCATTTTAAAGTAGTTGCTTAAATTTAAAATTAAACAAAAAAATTTGACTTTAAATATAACTAATTTGTTTCAAAAGATAGTTTTATTTTTATTTTTAACTGATTCATAAACATGTGTATTTCTGGAGTTCTATGTGATATTTGTAATGTGTGCATTTTATAATGTTCAAGGCCAAGTGTAAACATATCTATTTCCTCAACCTTTTACCAAATCTTTGTGCTGAAAACATTCAAATGCAGTTGGAGAAATGATCAGTGGGTGAAAGCACTTGATGTTCTTTAAAAAAAAAACAGGAGTTCAGTTCCCAGAACCCATGTTATGCAATTCACACTGCCTATAATTCAGTTCCAGGGGATCCAACACCCTTCACTGGAACCCACACCCATACACTTACAAACACACATAGAGATCAAGATAAATTTAAAAATAAGAAAGCATTCAAATTATCTTCTAGTATTTTACTTTTCAAATATACAGCACAAAATTATAATCGATAGTCACTCTACGATACAAAAGAGCATTAAAATGTATTTATCCTATCGGACTAATTTAATAACTTCTGACATCACTTTCACTCCTCATTCAACCTCGAACACCTTAGCAACCTCTTTCCTTTCCTCAACTTCTGAGATCAACTACTTTATATTCCACATATGTGTATGATCAACAGTAATTGTCCTTCTGTGTCTGAGTTGTCTCTTTTAATACAGTGGCTTCCAACATCAGCACCCAATGGGCTATATAATTCCAGGAAAAAGAGAATAGTTATTTGGAGCAGACCCACAAGGTCTGTCTGTCTGCCTTCCTGCCTATTCATCTTGTTGTCTGTGTGTACATTATATGTCTGTGTGTGTATCTGTGTCTGACTGTGTTTTATGTATATGTGTGTGCATTGTGTGTGTGAGTGAGGGCGTGCTGTATGCTGTGTTTACCTCTGTATATTTTTGCCCATGTGTGTATAGAACTCCACATGTGTGGAGAAGCAGAAGTCAATGTCAGGTGTTTCCTCAATCACTCCCACCTTATTTTTGAGAGTCTTAATATTTCAAAGTCTCTCACTGAACCTGAAGTTCACACTGGCTAGATTAATAGGTCATCAAGTCCTTGAGATTCCCCAGCTCTACGACTACAAGTACACACTGCCACACTCAGCATTGTACGTGGCTTCTAGGGTCCCAAACTCATCTTATTATGCTTATTTGGCACATACTATAACAGATCACATCTTCCATTCTACACCCTTTGCCAATGGCATAACCTCTGGGTTCACAGGTAATGATTTAGCTCATTCTGCTGCAGAAAACAAACAAACAAAAACATTCCTACCAAGACAACCCTGCTTTTCATAAGCATCTGAGCCCCCTCCACACCTACCCAGACTTCTCATGAGACCTCTTTGTGCAGCCCCATTTGGTGACCAGAATTCCAAGTAGCTGTTGGATCTTCCTACCTGAGTCTGATTCTTCCAAGGCAATAAAGCTGAATAGGTTAATTTCTGCCAGCATTCTCCAGCCCACTGATTCAGCCAGCCCCCATCTGGTCTATGTTGATATCAATTCTCTAGACATTCCATGTTTCTTTCACTCTGACATCTCTGGCTTTGTCTGGGATATAATTAATAGTTATCTGAATTTGAAGACTTATTCTGACAAATTTTGTATATCATTGGCATGGAAATACTGGCAGAGAATCAAGGTATTTGTTTTGTAAAACTTCACTCACTGTAAAAGAAAGTTCTACTTAATATAAAAATAGTAAGCAAACAACACATTTGAATCATATTTAATATTTCCATAGATTATCTTTCTGTACAATCAAACCTCATCTTCCAGCACAAATACAAAGCTTAAAATATTCAAACCACGCTTTTCACCAAGATGGCACTAAAAGCCCCTCCCAAAGCCAAAGCCAAAGTGAAGGCCTTGAAAGCCAAGAAGGCAGTGCTGAAAGGTGTCCACAGCCACAAGAAAAAGAAGACATGCACATCACCCACCTTCCAGCGGCCCAAGACCCTTAGGCTCAGGAAGCAGCCCAAATACCCTCGAAAGAGCGCGCCCAGGAGAAACAAGCTTGACCACTATGCCATCATCAAGTTCCCCCTGACCACTGAGTCAGCCATGAAGAAGATAGAAGACAACAACACACTTGTGTTCATTGTGGATGTCAAGGTCAACAAGCACCAGATCAAACAGGCTGTGAAGAAACTCTATGACATAGATGTGGCCAAAGTCAACACCCTCATAAGGCCTGACGGAGAAAAGAAGGCATATGTTCGATTGACTCCTGATTATGATGCTCTGGATGTCGTCAACAAAACTGGGATCATCTAAACTCAGTCCAGCTGGCTAATTCTAAATATACTTTTTCCACCATAAAAAAAATATTTAAACCACTTGTGAAATATAAATATTTGCATTTATTAATTTTAAATATATATACTCCACAAATTCTGCCCTGTTTTACAAATAATTTGAACAAAACTTGGCACAGTTGCATTTACCTATAATCCCAGTACTTGAGAGGGGGAAGCAGGGGATTAGGAGTTCAAGGTCATCTTTATCTACATAGCAAGTTCAAGTTCAGCTTATCAGTCACTGTCTCTGTAAAATAAAAGTAGTAATCATTTGAATTAACATACAGAATCAAGGTATGTAAAACAAAATATATAAAATAGGTATAAAACCATGATTATTGATCAGTGAATTTGAGGAGGAACCTTAAAGTAGCTGTCATGAATCTGTAATCTTGTGCTTTCTCTAAATGAGTGTTAAACTTAGCTTTGAGTTTTATTTCAGACAATTAAAACATAGATGAGGACTAGGTTATACCAACTTTATAATTCAAAGTAAAGGAAGGAGGAATAGGAGGAAATGGGGAAGAAATCACACTTGCAAAGGCTCTGTTTTCCTGGGAGGATGATCATCCTCATCCAGGAAGCAGTGACTCCCTGTCCTAGGCTGCTCTCAGTGGCTGTGATAAGCACCATGACCAAAACCAAGTTGAGAGAAAGGGATTTATTTCATCTTACAGATTACAGTAAGTTATCAAGAAAATCCAATGTGAGAACTCACAGCAGGTACCTAGAGGAAGGAACTGAAGCAGAGACCGTGGATGGGGTGCTGCTCAGTAGCTTGCTCCCCTTGACTTGCTCAGCAAGCTCCTATCCAGCCTAGGCCCACCTGCCCAGGGATGACCCTGCCCACAGTGAACTGAGCCATCTAACATCAATTAGCAATCAGAAGAATAGCCCACAGATAACACCCACAGCGCAGGCTAACAGAGGAAGCTCTTCAATTGAGGCTGCTTCTCCCTAGGTGTGTCTAGTAGACAACCAAGATTAGCCACAGAAGTCTTGTAACTACTGTTGTGTCCAGAGCTCGACCCACAGAGAGACCACCGAAGCCAGAAATGTCTGGAACGCAAACAGCAAGGTTTATTGGCAGCACAACACAAGCCAGGCAGGGAGCATACTTCAAGCTTCTGTGACAACAGAGCAGGAAGTAGCTGGTGCCCTTAGCTACAAGAGGTTTTTAATAGGAAAAAGCTACAACAAAGTTGGTTGCTTGGAGGTACAGTGCTGACGTGCTACTGATTGGCTTGTGCTTAGGGTCTTTCTGCCCCAGAGTATCTTTGCACCCCACCCTGATGGACCCCACCAGGATCCTATACCTGGAGTGGCTAGTTTTTCTTAGAACTAGTCAAGTGAGAATTTATTCCTTTCCCAGAACTGAGCTGATGTCTTGGCTGATCTCCCAGAGCTGGGAAGATCCCCTGCTAGGTCTATTCTATCCTAGGTCTATTCTAAGGACATGTTCTTTTTCCAGGACAGATCAGGCATGACTATTCTCTCAGACCTGGGCAGCACCCCCCTTGCCAGAAATGAGAAACTAAACTTTATTTTACCTTTTTATAAAATAGCTACTAGAATGCAAAATGGAGTTTTTTGAGCTTAGTTTTCTCTCTTCAATGACCAAGATGTTTTTCAACTCTAGTTAGTGTGACTTCTTATCTGTGTTGGAAATACAGTCCTATCCATTCCTAGATAAGCCATAAAGACAGCACTGCTTGTTTGCTAATTACATTTCCATGCTGCTGAGCATTAGAAATTGCATATGTGTCTATTGTATTTAGTGTATGTGAGTATAAATTAATGGAATGAATTAAATAATGTTGTCTCAATAACTTGAACTGAAAGAAAGGCATGTTTCTTGCTCCCTTTTTTCTCTCTAACTGTTCATATTAGAGACTATGAAATTTCTCAATAGAAGGAACATAACCACTGGGTTAAAATAGTCTACAAATAGAAACTGGATTGAAACTTGTTTCCAAAGAATAATAATTGAAAATATTATATTCCATATAATAATTATAATACCCTACATTATAATTATACTATATTTATAATCCTATGAAGCAAAGTTAAACTCAGTGCACTGCTTGTCTAGCACATAACAGATGTTTGATATTCACTTGCTTTAGAAACTAAAGTTCCCATTGAGTTCTTCAAGCATTATAAGTCCCTAATACCATGTAGAAGACCCCAAGATGTGCAGCCAAATGGCCACATAGTAGAGTTGTCATCTGTTGACACTTTAAGGCTCTGACTCACACAGCCCAGAAGGTTTAAGTATATCCATCCCTGGCTTACCTGTGGCTACAGGCTGAGGGGAACAGCCCTGAGCAAAAATTGTTCTTCTTCACTGCCATTCCCAAGTTCCTTCTCTTTGGTAATCATGCACTTGTAAGAACAGACCAGTGCACCTAAACAAAGGTTAACAGCTCCTACTATCAAAATGAGTAGATGAGGGGGTGGCCTGGAGCTTCTGGGTCTCAAAGAAGAACTGTATGTTCTGGGAACTTGGAGTAACAAGGAGCCCCTTATTTTAGCTGCTCATCCTACTCCTGATGACCTCTCATTGGTATCTGCATGTGTGCGTGAGTGTGTGTGTGTGTATGCGTGTGTGTGCATGTGTGCATGAGTGTGTGTGTGTGTGTGTGTGTGTGTAGATCAGAAGGACATTCTTCTTCTATAATGTGTGTCCCAGTGATCAAATTCACATAATCAGTCCTTACCTGTTGAGTCATCTTGCCAGCCCTTGACAGCCCTTCAAAAGGAAGTAACCTACTTCCTGAGAACTTTGCCTGCCGGTCAA
>PVIH01007925.1:62072-96061 GCA_004025045.1 Sigmodon hispidus
TCCTCCTCCTCCTCCTCCTCCTCCTCCTCCTCCTCCTCCTCCTCCTCCTCATTCTCCTCCTCCTCCTCACCATCATCTTGGTGTTTTTCATCTGAATGAGCTCATTCTTCTTCCAATATAATCTCGAAGAGATGGCTCTCACGTCTGGGCTACAAGTGTTTGTATCCCTCCACTCACCTGTCATATTTCCACTGCAACTGAAGTGCATGTTTTTCCCACTGGTACACTCAGGGAATTTATAGTACTTGGTACTAACAAAATCATCCCTAAAAGCTAGTGAGTCAGAGTTATTTCTCTATTCCTGCATCTCAAAACATTTTTTTAACCAAAAGAACTTGACATTTACCCGTACAACACTCAATCATTCTGAGATGCTCAAACTTCTGTTACTCCACGTTCAGTAATCCAATATAGTTAAATAGTTCTCTTTATTATGACTGTAATCAAGAGGGAAAAATTCCCTTGAGATGGATGTCCTTTGAGTTTCAATGAATGAATACAATGTTTCTGTTACAAAACATGTTTTTCACATTCTCCCTCCTTTCTGGAAAGTTTCTTACACATGGCTTGGAAGAACCAAAGGTTAAATATACCATAATCCTTCTGGATGGCCATATTATAAATGCTTCTATAGCCTTTGAAATTCAAAACTAAAATGAGTCATCACCATATAAACCTCATTCAGATAAAATAACATAAACCTGTTGTGGTTTGGATGTTGTGAGAGCCAAGGTCCCTCTATCTTGTGACTCAGAGCCATTTTGAAGAGTTAAGTTTCTATTTCCCGAAGACCAGGCCTGCTTCTGAGTAATCAGGAGGACATTCCAACCTAACCGCAAGTATTCCCTTACCTTTAAGATGACCAATTAGCTAGCTACTGTCCACCTGGCTGAAGAGATAATGTTAGTGAAGAAAACTACCCTAGATGCCAGCCTGATAAAAGCATCGCACTCTCCAGCACTTCCCGATAACAGCATTCCTGTGGGTTTTTTTCCTTTAATAGCCCTGCTCTGCACAGGGGAGAGACCTCTCTCCTGGCTGTGATGGTTAGGAGTTGGGTCCCTACTGCAGTTTGTATGTGTATAAACCTTGCCTTGCATTTGCATCTTGGTGAGTCAGTGTGTTACTGAGGGTCCTTCTGGAGGTCGTTGAGTCTGGGCACAACATGTGAAAAGTCCCCACAGGCACCAGTATGTGTCTAAACACTTGGTTTCTAACTGGCAGTGCTGTTTGAAAGGTTATAGAACCCTTAGGAGGTACAGCTTCACTAGAGGAAATGGTGGACAGGCCTTGGGGACAGGCCTTGAGACTTTTACAGGACACTCCACTTCCTGTGTATTCTGTGCTTCCTGTTTGCAGATGAAACATGAACAGAATCCTCACACTCCTGCCACTATTTACATATGGCACTGCCCAGCCGTAAAGGACTGTTGTGGAATATTCCTTATACTATATGAAGATATGTCACTGTGACTGAGTTAATAAAGACCTGAATGGCCAATAGGTAGGAGGGAAGAGGTTAGGCCAAAGAGAGAGCTGGAGGTAGAGGGAGCAAGCCATGAAGAAGGAGAGGTAAAAGCCACGAGTTACCTGGTAACCAGATAAATGAATAGAAATGGGTTAATATAAACTACAAGAGCTAATGGAACAATCCTAAACCATAGGCCAAGCTTTTATAATTAATAATAAGTCTAAGTGTCATTGTTTTGTGAACTGGTGACACCCCAGAAAATCCATCTCAAGCTGTGGCCAGAATAAACCCCTTGCTCCTTAGGTCGCTTCGTGTCAGGTGCTGAAGAGAACAAATGAAACATCCTAAAGCCACCTTACCATTTCAGAGCTGCCGGGCGGCCTCAGAAATGCCAGATCCAAGGATGCTCACATTTGTGTGTTGTCTCCCCAACTTAGTGACATTGATTGCCGCTTACACTCACACCTGAAGTCTCTAAACATCATTCTAGTTTAAACAGCCAAGCTCTTCCTTTCTGAGTGTGTGACACACAGGTGGAGATCAGAAGACAGCTTAAAAGTCACTTGTCTCTTTCCATCCTTCCACCCTGTGGGTCCTGGGGGTTGAACTCGGGTCTTTGACCTTGGCAGCAAGTGTCTTACTCATGAGCCATCCTGAAATCCAGCCAAGAACTTTCTGAATGCTCCAGTGAACATCCACTCTTTGACCTATGTGCTGATATGTTACATATTTAATAAAACCTGGAATATCAAGAGATCAACCCACAGTCAAAAACTAGGCAGACAGCTCAGGAAGTTCTTGAGCTTTGAGTACAAGGCCAAAGAGCTGGGCTTCAGTGGCTCACACCTTTAATCCCAGCACAGGGAAAACAGGGAGTGGTGACCTAAGCCCTTAATCCCATAACTCCAGAGGTAGAACTTTTTGTGTTTCTGTAAGTTCAAGGCTGACTACTACCAAATAGAGTAGTCCATGCCTTTAATCTTAACCTGGATGGGATACAGCTGGGTGAGAAGGGTATTTAAGGCAGCATAAAACAGCAGCAATTGAGAAGTGACCAGGAACAAGGCTGAGGAAGCTGGAAGATAGCTGGGTGAGATTTACCTGTGGTGTTTCCTCTCTCTGATATTTCAGCCTTTCTGGGATACCTGGCTCTGAGCCTCTTTCATTACAATCGGAATTCGTGCTACAAACCTATACATAAAAAGCATCCTGTGTGATCCAATAAGATTAAGAAACTGGTTTAAAAACTAAGAACGGTCATTAGCTTTGTTTAAAAAAAAAAAACAAAAAAAACAAAAAAAAATACAGCAATCTCACTACAGCTGAGACAGCACGTCCTGACTCCTGTAACCCTAGGTAACCCTAGAACCCTTCACACAACCCCAGCATGCATTAGAACACATCAAGGACAAACATTGGCTTCCTGACCCTCCCCCTTACTCCAGCACAATAATTCCTCTATGCTATAGTCATCTTTATATTTCCCTCTACCTGACGGACTCCCAAATGTCTAAAGAAACCTCAACAGAACTTCTCAGGGGCTGGCTACATCTCAGCCAATCCTTCTTTTCTAAAGGAAGATGGGCAGAAAGATGTAAGAGGAAATATTGACCGGGAACCGCAGTGGTTTAGAGGGCATTGAAGATCTTCGATTCCTTGGAGCTCTCTGGCACAGCCATGGAGATCCAAGTGTGATGTCAAAGCAAAGTAGTGTCTTCAGCAGAGGGGAGGGTGAGGAGAGAGAGATCTGTGATCACTCCTCTGAAGGAGCCAGTTTTGGAGGAAGCAGGAGTTACCAATGTCCCTGAAGACTCAGACATGGAAAGAGAGCCTGGGTCTACTCATGTCCGGGTGACCATTTCTATGATTGCTTTTAAAGGGAGAGGAATGTTCTGGAAGGTAAACCAGTCAGCTGTAGAAGCCTTTTTCTCAGTGTTGGCACACATGGTGAGAGGAAAGTGCTTTTCTTGACCAAACAGAAAGACATCTAGAGAGGAATTTCTGCCCGGATTCTCTTCAGTGGCTGTAGAACTATGCCCAGGGACACTGATAAAAAGAATTTTTTCTCACATTATGGATAGCTTTGCTGCTTTTACGAGCAGGTGCCAAGCAAAATGGAATAATGCAAGCTCTGTAAATAAGTCTGTTTAGAAGAAATCTAGCTCAGGGTTCAGTTTGGCTGTGCTCTGAGACCCACAAGGGTCTGCACCTACCTCTCACTAACACTTTCAAACAATTCCTTCAGGGTGAGTAATGGTCAAACTCCAGAAATAATTATGCATCTAAAGAAAGGATTCTTCCATCTGAGGTCAAGAAGAATTATAGGTGAATGTCGAGAAACAACACATCACATCAGCCCGTGTTCTTTTAGCCTTTACCCCGGAGCAAACCAAACACAATTAAATACTTAATGAATTCTCAGTCTGAGTCCAACCAATGCAAGCAGAAAAATGCCAACATGGCTTTTAAACTTAATCCTTAGCCTTAGGTCCCTCACCCAGGGACACTGCCAATGGTGTATGAGCAGGGGCTGACTTACCAGTGACTCAGATCTCATGCATCCTTAAAGCTACAGGAGTGTCAAATACACTTCAGCCCATTTAAATGCTATAGCTGCGTGAGCATTGAGGAATGCAGCAGTGGTGAGATTCACACTGCCAGTTGTCTCTCAAAGAAGAAATAGGTTTTTACATGTTGCATTTTTAAATAACAAACAAATAAAGCAAACAAAATATAAACACAAATTCCGCAGTATCATACAGCATCCTTGGGAAGAAATGCATCACCTTTGATGTTAAATGGCCCATTTTGTACATTTCTCAGCATGCATTTATGGAATAGCTTCTCCCAGAGCTCTCCTGGCCAGCACCCCAAAACAAAGCAATCCCACAGTGAATGCGACCATATGGATCATCATAATCACTCTCTGCCCTAAAGACAGTGTTTCTTTGGCAGAGTCCTTCCCTCCCAGCTAGCTAGCTCTCATCCCACATCTCCAACTTTACACTTGTTCTACCTTCCCACAATCCACCCCTGCTACTCATCTACAGCTCCCTGCCTGGACCACTTCCAAGTTTCTAAGCCCGTGTTGTCCTCTCTCTCTTTGTAGATCACCCTGCTTTCAGCACATTCTCTGAGGAACTACTTATGGGTTAAAACTCTCTTTTGAGCTATAAGCATTTCCATCGAGATTTTCTTAGTCCTGCTGCGCTAAACTGCTTCCTTCTTTGGGCTCCTGGGGCACCTTCCCTCTTAATAGTAAACAGTAATAAAATGACTAAGCACTTGCTACTTAACATGCATAGTTCTGAGTACTTTCATTCATTCAGTATTTTCCCTACAACCTCCCCCCACTCCCACACCCTGCCCCTGCCAGGCTGATGCTACTGTTGTTATCCCCATTTTGCAACTGAGAAAACCCAAGACAAAATGAGTGGTTGAGACGATGGTGTCTTGCACCACCAACTCCGTGGTCAGAGGCAAATATAAGTGAAACGTTTCAATGTCAAGTGGTGTGGCCCTGTGGCATCTGCTCATCCTGAGAACTACATCACAAGGCCTGGCTTCTGTTTGGTAACAATACAACCAGAGAAACTTCTGGGATGAGTTTGGAGGGGTGCAAGGTTGCCTCAGCCCTGAAGTTCATTGAGGTAAGAGTCAGCTGAAGGAAATCTTGTCAGACATTAGGAGGTCTTCCCAAAATCAGAGAAATAATCAGACTCATAAACTCAAGCAAACCAATGAAATAAGTTCGCCATATCAAAAGGTGAGTACAGATGTCAGGAACCAAATGTTCAGACCATGTCTGAAAGAAAGAATAGGAGAACCTGTATCGCGGTAAAAACCCGCCCTGAGATATGTTTATAAACAGGGTTTATTTGGAGAAAATAGCTTACAAAACAGAGCCGGTTTTAGGAGAAGATGACAGGATGAGGTTGCAGCGCGCTGGAGCCTTTCTAAGGAAGATTCTTCATCCCCACGCCGTACGTCCGAACTCCCGGGCAGCTGGAGCGAACTCTCGTGAGAGAATGACGACTTCCTGTCCTGGTCCCCTCCCTCGAAGGTCTACTTCCGGAATCCTTTTCAGTTAACCACGCCCAGCTCGTCTCCATTCCTATGACGTGATTGTTCACATATACAGTTCCTGATTTCCCGCTACAAACCTGGGATGAGGCTGACTCTCAAGGCAGATACTTCCTATTCACCCTGCGTCCTGGTCCGTAAATTCAGGAGAGTTCTCTTCCTTTGAGGAATTATTTAAATATCTGCTGATGCCTGTTCCAGAAAATTAGAGTCCCCCTTCCTGGTCAGAGAGGTCAAGCCTTGACGGGATCCTAACTGAAATGGACATGTTTCCAGATGTGTAGTACAAACCAAAAATAACTCAGGCTGAAGATTTCTGCTTGTTTGGAAAGTGTGGGCTACACACACACACACACACACACACTTTCTCATTTGTTATTTGCTCAGAATTTGTTTCCAATTTGGGGTACACTGAAATCGACTAATTCCTTTCCCTATGGCCCAGATGTATTTTGTACATTATAAAGGAAGGGGCAAGTTTTCATGGACCTGCTCAAGTCCCCTAGCAACTGCTGACAGTGACCAATGCTCTCTGCTGCTTGCATTCTTTTGTGCCATTCTAAAGGTATTTGAATTCATGTCACCTTCCTTAATTGATGATATGTGTTTTCCAGGACAGCTACCACTAACATGAGCAGAATCCCAGTTTTCCTTGAAAATTTGTTATGGGCCTTTATACATATTAATTTATTTAACACCATATGGCAGGTGTATTCTAGGAGAAGATGGCTTCATGGATAAATTCCTAACTTTGATCCTTAGAAACCATGGGGGAATGAAGAAGCAGGCATGGTGCCCTTGCTTGTGATACCAGAGCTGAGAAGGCTAGGACACATCCCCCAGGGCTTGCTGACCAAACAATAACTACTTGGGGAGTTATTGGCCAGTGAGAGACCTTGTCTCAAATTATAAGGTGGAGGGTGGCTAAGCAAAACCCCTCTGACCTCCACTGGCACAGGAACACACAAACATACCTGCATATGAACATATGGAAGGAAAATGCATGTACATACATACAAATAACAAGAGAACCAAACACCCAAAAAGAACTGGTGATGTAACTCAGTTGCCATTTACATACCAGGTCCTTGGTTTAACCCCAGTACCATGAAGGAAAATCAAGCATACTGTGACTCTTTTTTTACAGTGAGGAAACCAAAGCAAAGAGTTCTTTGAAATGGGATTTCTTTCTGTATGCTGTGAATATGTGTTGCTACCATTGATTAATAAAGAAGCTATTTTGGTCTATGGTAAGACAGCTTATAGCCAGACAGGAAATTCAAAAAGAAACACAGGAGAAACAAAGGCAGAGTCTGGCTAATGTGGTCCAGCTGCCCAAGAAGCAAAATGTGAAAGTACTGGTAAGTCACCAGCCAAGTGGCAATACACACATTCATAGAAATGAGCTGACTCAAGATGCAGGAGCTAGCAAGTAAGAAGCCTGAGCCATAAACCAAACCATTTTTAATTAATATAAGCCTCTGCATGTTTATTTGGGACCAAGCAACTGAGGGAAACTTCCAACACAGTTGTTCACAAAGTATCAACTTCACACAGTTATGGCTGCACAACTGTGGATTGTTGTCAAACCTGGTTGGACCTGACAGTGGAGTCCACTGAGCCACTGAACACCCTGAGTGCCAACCTGCATTTCCTAGCCTCCATGTGGTTAGGGTAAATCTTGTGGTCACAGGGTTGTAAGTGGAATAAAATATTCACAGGGTTGTAAGCCTAACAAATTATAAACCCAAGACAACTATGTGTGTATCACCAGAGCTGAGGAACTTAAGAGTGGCACCTGAAAGCCATGAGTTAGGGTGGCATGGTCTTAAAATAGAGAGGCAGGATGCATGAGACACTGTATAAGTTTCCATTATTTTAAGCCTCTCACAGTAGAAATTTTGTCAAAAAAAGGAATTTTATAAAAAGCAGAGTCAAAATAAAACCAACCCTCCTATTGAAAAACTAACACAGAGCAGAACAGGCCTGAAAACACTGAAAAATGAAAATAAATGGGGAATGATTATAAAACATCTACAAGGACAGTGCTGATGTGAGATTGTCCCACTGGGTGCTGATGTGAGGATGTCCCACTGGGTGCTGATGTAAGGATGTCCCACTGGATGCTGATGTAAGGATACACCACTGGGTGACATTATAAGTTGAGAATGCCTTCAAGGCTACTTGGTCCTTTAAACATATTAATTGCTCATTTGCAGTCTGCTTGGCTCCAGAATCCTCCTAATCTCCCCTATAGGAACATGGCAGAAGCATTAGTTCATGACATATTTTTATTTATAGTTGAATGGCTCTAAGTTCTTCCTCAATAGTCACATAGCATGTTTGCCTGTGAAACCTCACTCCACCTTCCTTCATCTCATAAGGATATCAGTCACACTGGATGGGTGGAGAAGGAGGAGGATGAAGAGGTCAAAGCCAGGTTGGGATACATGGGGCAACTGCCTCATATAAACAACTACATGAATGGAATGTGAACTGGCTATTTCCAGGATAAGATACAGGTCATGGGTGACTCCTCTCCAATGCCTATCTTCTGGACAATAGGGAATATAATAGCTGAGATTGTTGAGTGACTCAGACAAGACTCAGCAGAGAAGGCAAGTCACTTCTGGTGGGCACAAGCTAAAGCCCAGAACAGGGCCTCTCAAGTTTATCTTGCAGCGAACAACTGGAAAACACCAGGGAAACTCAATCTTGTCTCTGTTCTGGTTAGCTTTCTATGGTAAGACTGTTTTTATATGTAAATAAAGTAACTGTTTTGGCCTATGGTGAACATCATAGCAACAGACAAAAAATCAGAGTAGAGACAGATAAAAGAGGGTAAAGTCAGTCAGTCTCTATCTGACCCCTCCCCCCCAAAAAATGTAAAAAATCCAGATGAGCCACAGGCCACGTGGCAGGTAGACTACTAAAAATAAGTTAAATTAAGATAAAAGATATAGCTAATAATGTGCTTCAGACATAGGCTAAACAATATAAAATTAATATAAGCATCTGATTTATTTCTTTAAAAGATAAAAGCTACCACAGGCAAGGTCCAAACTTCTGGCCCAAAGGGGGCCAAAATTCTTTTAAAACAGATGGCATTCAGCATGGGGCAAACACCCACAAAAAGCCTAAAAAAAGTTTTAAAAACTTAAAAAGCATTCTAAACCACTAAAACAAAGTCAAAGCAACTTTCTAAATTACATATCTAAATTGGTTTATAGTACAGAGATGGCACAGTGTTCAGGCTAAAATTTAAAAATGGCACGTGTTCATGACAGACAGCTTAAACCCATACATCTCACAAAAGACTTAATATAAACAACAAACACATGTAACTAACTTCAGGTTTTTGCTTATACTAAACAAAAAAAAAGTCAAAAGTTTTTATAATAACAACATTTTCTGGATCTGCTCTGTTTGCTGGCAGCAAACATGGACACAGCAGGCACCTCCGCCATATTAAAAAGCCACCAAAAGAGACAAAGTCAACAATTAAAATAACTCTTCTGGTTAGAAAATGATTAAGGATTCTCAATAAAACAGATTTAGACTCACAAAATCATTAAAAAAGATAGATAGATTTTAGTTTATTGATACAAACTTAAAGTCAATTTTGTTATACTATATATATTTTTCTATCTTGATTAAGGTATGATGTTTATATAACTCATTTAAAATTATAACACATAATTGAAAAGTACAAATTAATAATCATCTATGATAACCAAACTTACAGTCTTATTAGTTAAGTTTTTATAAATATACAAAAATATATTTCAATTAAATAAATAAATAGTCTTCAAACACTTCAAAGACATAAAAAATATGACATTTAAAATATTTTAAAAATTTAAAACTTTTTTAAACAGTAAGACGTCTGCTCCTGTCAGCACCAATATATTTTTTAAAAAATGATAGACATTAAAAAACTTAATATAAAATTTACTTTGTGACAACAGTTAGCCACTAGACAAAACACTGTTCTAATATTTGACTGCTTGATAATATGCTATATAAACTAAACATACAAGTTCCATAAAAAAAGTGACCTCTAAACTTTGACAAAACAAGCCAAAATAGTCCTTCAAGTTCCTGCTTTGCAAAAAAAAAAAAAAAAAAATTGGCAAGCATCCTTCAAGACATAAAAAAAAAAACTGACAAACTGTGCCAAAATTCCTACATCATTAAAAAATATGCCAAGCAACAAATCTTTACAGTGTACAAGAGCAACATCCCACAGCAGAAGATCAAAACTTTAGCTCACTCTCAGCTAGATAGTGAGTTCAAGAACAGCCTGGACTACATTAAAAGAAGAATAGGAAACAATTCATCATTCTAAAAAACTTGTAAGTGATTAGGGAATAATTAAATATTGGCCCTGCCTTTTCCACAAACTATAACATTCTTTTTTGCAATAAAGTAATATTTCTTGAGGGAAATGGGGGTGAGGAGGTAATACATAGATTTTAAGTTGAATTGAATAGACAAGGCCGTAGCCCATTCTCTAAGGTTGTTTTACCAAAATAATCTCATCTGAATTGGGTGCAAAAACCTAACTACAAATTATAAAAGAAAACAAAAACAAAATACAAAGATCAGAGGAGCATGCTGACTACACCAAGAAACTGCAGCCAGAGTGATGCAGACTTGGGAAATTCTAAAGGAAAAGTCAGGCATGATAGAACCCCCACCCCTATACTCCAAGAAAAATCAGGAGTTCAAGGTCATCATCAGCTACATAGCAAGGTCTAAGTGAGCCTGAGTTATTGCAATAAGTTTTTGGCCTGAACTAGCCCCAAGATCTGGACCAGCAGTCCCAAAGTTCCAAAGAAATACACAGACACTTATATTAATTTTATGAGTCAATACCTATGGCTCAGACATATTGCTAGCTAGCTCTTTCTAGCTCTTAACTCAACCTATTTCCATTAATCTATTAGCCATGTGGCTTGCCTTCTTTCCTCTGCAACTGCTGGTTTCTCTGCTGGTGCCTCTTTGGTGTCTCTTCCTGTTCCCAGTTTTCTTAGTCTGGTAGCCCCACTCACACTTCCTATCTGCCTTCTGGTTTATAAGACAGTTGGAAACGGGCAGCTGAAAACCTTAACACCTTCATCATGGCGTATGGCATTAAGAAACTATTGGGCTATTGGTAAGAATGGGCCTAAGTGTATGAGTGTATGTGCACATGCTATCCCTATACATACATGTTATACACACATATACAAGTGTATATGGAAGCCAAAAATTGATGACAGTTGTCTTTCTCTATAGATCTCCATCTTGTCTTATTTGAGACATAATCACTCACTGAACCTGGAGCTCATGTAACTACACTAGCAGTCAGCAAGCTCTAAGATTATAGGTACATGCCACCATGCCCATCTTTACATGGATGCTAGGTCCCATGCTTGCATAGCAAGCACCTAAGTCATCTCCCCAGCCCACTTGTGGTCCTTCTAAAGGATCCTTTGTCTTTTTTAACAAGATGACATGTCTGGAGTGTACTTCACACTGACACAGCCTAATAGGCAAAAAAAAAAAAACCTGCCATTGGTTGCTCATAGATAAGAGTTTGTTGAGAAATTATGTTCACTTTTATATGAATGCTTCCATGTTTATACACTTTTTTAAAAAACTTATTTTGCAGGACAATGGAGATGTCTCAGCAGTTAAGAGCCAAGGTTTTGAGTTCAGTTCCCAGCATCCTTTGGGCGAGCTCACAACTGCCTATAACTCCAGCTTAAATAATCTGACTCTTTTGGCCTCCTCAGGAACACACGCGCACACACCATATGCATAAGTATAATTTTTAAGCTTTTTAAAGCCTTTCATACACAGAATAAAAAGTACACGAAGAGCTATATGGTGTTGTTCTTTATCTTTCGGAAGTGGGAAAGGTTGATCCAAACAAGCCAGACATTCCTAGGCAAGCCATACAAGGAAACCAGCTACTCCTGACAAAGGGGGAAAGGTAAGCTAGACTCTCTTGTGTTTTGCTAAACTGAATTTCAGCCCTACCAAAACCTTCCAACTGCAAGAAGACCTGCTGGGCTGTCTTCATGGTCCTAAAGGCCAGTCAGGCTCTAGCGCTAGTCAGCACCTCCCCTTGAACTTGACTGCACTTCTTACTAATGCCACACACTACCCAGGAGAACTGCTTAAACTGGGGTCCTACAGAACCTCTTTCAGTTGAGACCTTCAATTTTTTCATGAAAATAATTTTCCCGGGAGCCTTTGACACCCCTCAAATATAGTCACAAATGAAGGCATTTGCTCAACCTCTTTATTAAATCTGCCTGGGCTTCCACACATGGTGTGATCCGGAAAGGCCTAGAAATCAGTTTTCTGCCCTAGTTAATAGAGAATCCTGGCATATATTAGATGTAAATTGATATTTTCCAAATTAGACTTCGATTTTTTAAATATGTTACACTCACGTGAAGCCAGGGAATCGGGTGTGGGAAAAGTCAATAGAGGGCAGCTGAGCAAGATTGTTTCAGCTTTCAGCTACCACAATCCCACTCATGGCTGTGTGGCTCCTCCTGCTTAGTGCAGTAGTTCTGTATACAATTTCAGTTTTTAAAGGTTTTCACTAAATTACTTATTTAATTTAAAAGTCATTTATTTAAAAGGAAATTAGAAATTTCACAGTGCCCCGAGGCAATGTTACTATAAATTTTCCTGTCCTACAACTGCACAGGTATCCCAGGTAATAAATAAACGCAGAACTAGCATGATGAAGATCAGAACATTTGCATGGAATATTCCACATACAATACTTGGGGACAGTTAAAAGCACACTTCTTATGTGATTCTCAGCTGGCTGTTTATTCAGATGCCTTGTGCTGCTTCCCCTTGTCTCCTAATTAACACCAAGGTAAAAGCTTATTGTAGAAAGATTTCCCAGCCCGTTTGGGACAGAAGTTCATACCTGGCCCGCGGCAGCTTTTATCCCCCAAAGAAATGAATCAGACACTTATATTAATTTCATACTGTTTGGCTTATGTCTCAAGCACATTAGTAGCTAGCTCTTTCATCTTAATTCAACCCATTTCTAGTAATCTACCTGCCACGTGCCCCAGCCCATGGCTCACCTGGATTCCTTACATATTTCTTCCTCGGGGTTCAGATAGAGACTGGCTAACTCTGCCCTCCTTCTACCTGCCTGTCCTCTGATTCTCCACCCACTTCTACGGCGCTCCACATAGGCCAAAACAGCTTCTTTATTTACAGCATACAGAGAACATTTCCACCACAAAAACTATCTTCATATCCCATTTCACAGAAATGCCCTTTTCCCATGCTGAACTCTGGAAATATCGTACCACAAGGGGCTAAATCTCAGAGCAGATTTCATTCAGCAGGTAAGAGTGAGACCTGCTATGGGAGCCTAAGGACCAGAGTTTGAATCCAAACCCCCACATTAAAAAGCCAGGTGTGGCTGGTCATGGTGGCCTTTAATCCCAGCACTCAGGAGGCAGAGGCAGGTGGATCTCTGAATTTGAGGCCAACCTGATCTACAGAGTAAGGTCCAGGACAGTCAGGGCTACAAAGAGAAACCTTGTTTTGAAAGACCCCCTTCCCCAAAAAAAATAATAATGATAATAATAATACAGGAATGACAAAGCATCTGCTTCTGACCCCATGTCCTCCTCTGGCCTCCAGGCACACACACACATACACACACACACACAACCACATACATGTGTGCACGTGCGTTTAGAAGATCTTCTCCCTTCCATGAGGTAAAACCCCTCACAGATGATGGTAACTCAATCTACACTAAAAAATATTTCTTGATTTCACTGTGTGTGTGTGTGTGTGTGTGTGTGTGTGTGTGTACAATTCCTTCCATGGCACACATGTAGAGGTTAGAGGACACTTTTATAGAGTCAACTCTCTCCCTCTACCATGAGTGCTGGGGATGGAACTCAGATGGAAACACATGGCAACAAGACCTATACCCACTGAGCCACCCTGCCAGCCTGAATAGTATTTCTTGCCATTTTATATTATTTTTTTTAACTTTATTTATTTATTTATTTATTTGCCTTGGTGTTTGCCTGGAACTGGAACTACAGACAGTTGTTAGCTGCCATGTGGGTGCTGGGAATCGAACCCGTGTCCTCTGGAAGAGCAGACGGTGCTCTTAACCGCTGAGCCATCTCTCCAGCCCCAACCATTTTATATTATTTAAACAGGTGTTCTAACTCTAGAGAACTACAAACCTTAAAATGAAAACTCCCACGAAACTAGCTTTTTATGTATGAAAATAGATCCATTAGCTTCTCACTGGAGAAAAAAAAAACAAAAACAAACAAGCCAAAAAATCCCACCACCACCTAAAAGCAGAAAATGAAACAATGATCTGAAGTAGGGAAGAGATGCTGGGCTGTGGGAGGGGAGACCCGGCCTAAGAAGTCACATCAGCTGCACTTCTGTTTCCAGTTTTATGCACACAGATGCTTCTGAGCCCAGTCCTGTGCAATGTTCTCCCAACTCTCCTTTATTTTATAGTTTTGGTTGTGAGCCTAGCCTTTAACGGCTGAGCCATCTCTCCAGCCCAACTCTCCTTTATTTCAATGCTGTTGGATACTGCTGTCAGGATGTCTCAGTTGTACATCTTAACTGTTTATACGCATGTGCATGTTAAGAAACAAAGGCACCCATGTAGATACCAAGCTATCTGGTTATGTTTATAATCTCAGCACTAAAGAGATAAAGAGAATAGGATCCCAGGGGTTCAATTACCAGCTCCCTGAATCAGCAAGTTCCACGTTTAGAGAGAGGCCCTGCTTTTAAAAAGAATAAGGTGAAAAGCAGTTGAGGAAGACACCTGACTTTGACCTCCAACCTTCACATACTTGTGAGCACAAGTGCACATGTATCCAAGTACAAACACATGCCAGCCATGAGCTACACTGCCAGATCAGACTTCTTAACATAGCAATAATAACCTTTTAGTTTGAAGTAAACTGTGTCTGACTTGAATGCTCAAGTTTCACCTGAGAAAATTAGGTTTTTAAGAAGCTATTTAGAGGCACCACTCCTAAACTATTAATAAAATTTAAGAACTTTCCTTTTCAAGTTGAAAAGCTACAGTTATTGTGAAACAATCCTTTTCTACACTATGAATATGTATTACTCTCATTGGTTAAAGGAAGCTGACAGGCTGGTAGCTGGGCAGGAAGTTAGATTGGCAAGTCAAACTGAGAATAATGGGAAAAAGGAGGACAGAGTCAAGGGAAACACCAGCCAGCTGCTGAACAAGCAGGATATGTAAAAAATGAGGTAACAAGCCCCAAGCCATGTGTTAAAGCATAAATGTACTATAGATTATTATAAGTGTAAGAGTCAGCTAGTAACAAGCCTGAGCTATTGGCTGATCATTTATAAATAATATTAAGTCTTTTGTGGTAATTTGGAAGCAGATGCTGGGATGGGAAGCAGGCAATCAGGAAAGGAAAATGCCCATTTACATACAGTAGAGGAAGTTAATGTGTTAACTGAAAAGGGTTGATCCATGTCTTGACCTTGAACCGAGCATACCATGCCCTTCATGGACTTAATAGAGTCATCACAAAGTCACATGAGTTTAAGCTTTAGAGAAAAATAAATTTACTCCTTTTCTACTTCTTTAATTTTTTTCTCTTCAGTGCTTTAAATATTATTTATTCTTTATTCAGCATTATGTAATTACTGGAAATGAGAATTCAGAACTAGGAACTGTAAGATGGAACCCAAAGTTTTTGGATATGCTTGAAAACATAAAACTCCAATTCTGAAGAAAATCTATGTTAAAGGTCATGCTCATACATATTTACAAATGCATACAAGAACTGAACTGCCTTTCCCAAAGGATGGTGACCTTCTAGCTCTGAACCTTTATTTTTCTACCACAACACACAGTTCCTTCAAGCACAGATGATACACCATCTCCAACATGCTCTAAAGTCTTAGGCTTCTTAGAAGTGGGAGGCTGGGAATCAGGTAGTTCATTATGCTACAGAAAATTGCCTCATCTATTTTCTGTGAAATTGAGAGAACTCTCAAGCCCATGAGGTTCTTAGGTGCCAATAGCAAAAGAATCCTGACTCACTCAAAAGGTAAAAAGTCTGTTTGAAACTGAAGAACTAGAAAAGCACCTCCATTTCTGGAGCAAAAGTTCTCAGCTTCTAGACAAGGCTGAGGTCTGCATAGGAGCAAAGTTCAGATAGGAAAGGTAACTTAGGGACTGATAACAGTTAATTATCCATGCAATGGCTCAGGACTAGAGATAGTCTGGAAAGACCCAACTCAGGAGGTAGTCAAAGAAAGGGCTTGGCAAACAGCCAGCTAAGATAATAACCTTGTAATTTTGTATAACTTTGTGATTCTTGCCTAATCTTGTGCTTTTTTGCCTTTAAAAACCCAGCATGCAAAGGGGCAGCACCTCCTCTGGCCACTGACATGCCTATGTTGCAGACCAAGGTCTTTGTTGTACGACTTGTAATTTCCAATAAACCTTACTTTTGCATTTTGGAGAGTTCACGTCTCTGGTGATCTTTTGAGGGGCCTCACAACCAGGGCACAATAGAAACCATTAGTTTATGGCTTCCTACATCACCAGAAAATATATGCAGGGTAGTAGAACTGTCAGGGGTAAGCAATTTAAGCAGGAGCTAGGAGCAAAGAGAAATCAGTTATAAAATACATGCACCCATGTACATGCTGCACTCACTGCACACTGGGCCTGGGCAGCAAGAAGGAGGGTGAGAAATGTGTGACTAACTTCTTAGCTCTACCCATTGAAGGTTGACTCTACAAAGGACTTGCCCACATATGAGGAAGGAACTAGATCCAGCAACAAAGCCAGCTAACTAAAAAACAGAGGAAAAGAGAGAAGAAAGCCACATAGGGACATAATAGATAAATGTACAGAGACAGACATAGCTGCATGATATACAATAGACAGATGATAGATAGATAGATAGATAGATAGATAGATAGATAGATAGATAGATAGACAGAGACATGTGATAGATAGTAGATGATAGATAATAGATTGATACATAGAGGATTGATTATAGACACATGATAAATGGATGGATGGATGGATAAATAGATAACAGAATGATAGAGAAACATAGATAGATAATATATCAAGGAACATAAAAATAGATGATAAAATATAGATTAAGATAGATTGGTGATAGATAGATAAACAGATAGGTACATAAGCAAACAACAGATAGATCTCTTTTCCAAAATAACTATTTCAAAAAATTAAATGCATTTGTGTCTGCAAAAATTAAGCAATCATATGTGATCATGGCACATTATTTTACCTGATACAAGTAATAGTGTGAAAGCCCATTTTATATATTTTATTTCACATATGTATGAATATTGAGTTAAGGCTATTGATCTTATCCTTTGGACAATGGGAAAAAATGAGCAATGTGCACGTTTTAAAAATTTGTTGTTTTCCTAGTTTGTCACTCAGTAGCCTACCCTAGCCTCAAGCACAGTCTTCCTGCCTTAGCTTCCTGAATGTCAGTTACAGACTCAGGACAGCATGCCCAGATGTGTGGAATCATTTTTACTGAACTAATAGTGGGGAAAGCTCATTAACCCTCCCTGTAACTTTAAACCAAACCACAAATGTTCTGATGCCTTCCGAAGAAGTATGTACAGAGAGCTTCTCACCACACTCAAGAAAATGAAACCCTTTAAGTGCTAATCATACATAACTGTTTCATAAGCACAAATTTGTCCACTTTTTACATGTAGTATTGCACAGTGAGTAAACTCTTTTCAATTCTTTTTTAGGAAGTAACACAGTTTTTCTGCAGAACAGCTTGGCATCTCTAAACACCTTTTTCCTCTTCCCAGTTCCTGCTTGCTTCCTGGAGAGCCTTATTGTGGTTAACCCAGGGCTCCTGTAGCTTCCTGCTGTCAGCCTGTGGCTCCCTGTAGCTTCCTCTGCTCTTCCTCCTGCTGGGTTAATTTATAATCCTTATATTTTCTGGCAGGTTTTCCTTTCTCTTGAGACACCCAAGCCTTATAACCCCTAATTTTGCAAGCTAATTCTGTGCTCAGTCAGCTGTGATCTATAACTGGCCATAACCTCAAATTTGAACTGCTGGTCTGATGAGTAATTCTCAAGCTGGTGGCCCTTCTTTGCTTTGCTACAGAACATGTGTACAGATGTGCAGGGCATGAGCATAAGCATGTAAGTTCAACAAAAAGGAAATGTCTCCAGATATGGACTTGGTATTGCAAAGGTTGCAAGTTATGCTTTAGCAGAGAGAGAACTTCAGTGTAACTAAGAGTACCTTTGGCATCTCTTTGGGCAGGGATAAAGCTTCCTGTGGGCATCCATGGCTTTTCTCATCACTGGGAGAAAATACTGGACAGAAATAACTTTAGAGGATTTTATTTTGACCCACAGTCTAGGAAGAGACAGTTTGACATAATGGGGAAGTCAAGGAAGGGGAAGCAGGAAGTAGCTAGTCAAAGATGCTTTCCTAATCAGGAAGCAGAAAGGGATGCAGTTATCATTTTCCTTTCCCCCTTTTTATTCAGTTTGGAATCCTGCCTCAGGGACCTTGCCTCCTCAGTTAAACCTCTCTGCAAACATTCTCATACACAAGCCCAGGGATATCTCCCCTAATAGACATAGTTTAGACTCTATCCCAAATAGAGTCTAAACTACACCCTCTTCTCACAGGTTCCTAGCCTTTGGCCTACAATGCTTTGTTCACATGGAGGGTGAGTCATGGACCCTCTGCAGCTGAAGTCTGTGCGCTTCTAAGACATGCCTTGCCTGTTTGAGGAGGAATAAACAACTATCTGGCTGACTATGGAGTGGGAGATACAAACTCTAAGGATAAGCATACACATTGTTATTACCAAGTTCCAGATACCGTGCACAGATGAGTGTGAGAGCACCATAGGTATGTCTACTACAACGAAGATATGGTGTCCAGGAGATGTAACTAGGCCCTTAGAGAGTTTTCGGTCCATAAGAGTTTAATGCTGCTTATATGTGGGGAAAGACTTCCTCAGGGAAGCTGATTTTAGAAAAATGAAAGCTGAGTCCACAGAAGACAGATGCTCATAATCACTCATTAGTAAGTGATGATCCAGAAGTCAGACACAAGTCTCTCTGAGCCCAACAGTCCTACTGCATTATGGAAAATTAATCTACTCATTTGTATACTCCTGATGTATCCGAATTTTCTAGGGCTGCCAGAACCAATCGCCAGAAACTTGATGGCTTGTAACAATAAAAATTAATTCTCTCAACAGTTCTGGAGACCAAAAGTCTCAAAGCAAGCTGCTATCTGATTGATCCCTTCCTGGGGTATAGGAAGATTCGCTCCAGGCCTAGCAATCTATGATGCTCCTCAGCTTGGAGATGCACCATTCCACAGTCTGCCTCCCCCTTCCATGACCTTCCTCTCTGCATTTCCCTATAATCTCCTTTCTAGTCATAAAGCTTAGGGTAATTCAGATTATTTCATCTCAAGAATGTTAATTACACCTGCAAAGACGCCATTTCTAAACATGATTCTTTTCACAAATACCAGGAGTGATGATGTTAATCTTGAGATTCACAAAAAAAAAAAAAAAAGCTTCACAATTTTGAGCCAAATTTCAAATAAGCTTAATTAAGTACTGACCAGAAAAATGAGCTCTAGCCACACCTGCCCTGAGTTCCCATCCAGTGTCTTAAAAGGGCAAAACCTATACTTCATGGCATTTCCCAGTAGGTTCAATCAGGGACAAACATACATCCTGACATATTTCCTCCCTATGTACCTCCCAGCCTGCATGTGATCAAGCACATCCTGTGTAGTTGGTTCAAACAAGTTTGTTCAGGGGAAGTAAAACCATGTGGCTTGTCATTTCCCAAGAACTGCAACTCCCAGCATCCCAGGATGTTACCTTGCCCTTGGGAAGGTGGATGAAGGGAGTAAACTTAGCTCAAGAAACTCCCATTTTGTATTCTAGTTGCCATTTTACAAAAAAAAAAAAAAAAAAAAAAAAAAAAAAAAAAAAAAAAAAAAAAAAAAAAAAAAAAAAAAAAAAAAAAAAAAAAAAAAAAAAAAAAAAAAAAAAAAAAAAAAACGAGAATAAAGTTTAGTTTCACATTCCTGGCAGGAGCTTGCCTGGTTCCAAGAAAGAATAAGCTAAGCACTATCTGAGGACACCTGGATGATTCAATTCTAAGGCAGTAAAACGGCCACCCCACCCAGGTGGAGTCCAGGAATGTTAAACTGTGAAAAGTGCCAATCAGCAGCACACTTGCACCCTTGACCTCAAGTAACCCTGCCTTGTGGTTTTTGCCTTTAAAAAAGCTTGAGTAATTTAGGGTGGGCAGCTCTTCCTTGCCTCGTGTGTCAGGTGTGGGTGCATGGAACAAGCTCTCTGCCTGGCTTGTATTGTGCTGACAATAAACCTTGCTGTTGCATGCCAGACATCTCTGTCTCCAGTGGTCTTTCTGGGGGTCAAGCTTTGGGGCAGAACAGCGGGGTTTGCAGATTAATTTTGGCTCTTACAATCACTGAGCCTCATCTTTTGGGGGCAAGGAAGATATATTTGATCTGCTCTATTACACTTGTTTACAAGTTCATCTTTCATTTCCAAGTACATCATTGATTCTCAACCTGTGAGTCACAAAATGCTGGAGTAAACTGACTCTTTCATGGGGGTCATCCAAGACCATCAGAAAACACAGATATTTACATTCATATTCCTAACAGTAGCAAAATTATGAATCTATAAATAGCAATGAAAATAGTTTTATGATTGGGGGTCACCACAATATAAGGACCTGTATTTAAAGGTTGCAGCATTAGGAAGGGTGGGGACCACTGAGCTAGACCTTTTGGGATGAATACCTCACTCTGAGCCAAGCTTATAGAATGGAATGTGGAAGCCTTGGGCATTAGGCAACCTTCCAGAACACCAGGGTAAGTAAGAACTTATCAAGACTCACAGGCTCTTCTCCCATTTAGCTTCCTGATAAATGTCTCACTAGCTTGCTGGTTTCTGGCTTAGCAAACCAGGATTACAGGATCTGTCCAGGCACAGTGGCTTTCCCCTCTGTTTACTGATTCTGACGAAGTTCTGAGTTAAGGCTTCTGTTGTTTTGTGTTCTTCTCTAATCAAGTCATCCTCTCTTTTGAAGCTCCTGCTTCCTGTGACCTCCAAACTGTCACACGGTGGAAGCAGAGTTGGGGTGGTCACTGTCCCACCCAGACTCGGAAGTTCTAAATATTCACATGTTTGCTGAGTGCTTGTTGTCGGTTTCCACCAGATTCCTACAGTGGTTGTTCTTGATAGCATTGCCCACTTGTACCAGGGCCTTTTTAGAAGAGGATGTGCTTTTCTCCACACTTTCCACAGTGATTGTTCCAGAATTTCCCAGTTTCTAAATAAAAACTTTAAAATGAGCCGCTGCTACTTCCTCATCTCAATGGTATTCTCAAGCAACAGGGAAGCTTTCTGGGGATTTTGACCTTGGAACTACCTTAACTTCCTCTTCCCTAGCCCTTTTAAAGCGCCCACCCTTTGCCCACATGATTATATTAACTAAACAGTTATCTTCCTTTAGAAACAGCCCCCAGAGCATCTGGCCAGCTTTGTCAATGTCCCTGTTTTCTTCACATCTATGGATATGTCTGCCGAAAAGTTACTACAGGAGCAGACCCAAGAGGTCAAGATCCATTACAATGTTCCAGAGGAGACAGAGGAGGCAGACACCCTAGATGATGAAGTCACACAGCATCCACTTCCATCCATCCTTAACTTCCGTGTAACGGCATTCAGTAGCTCTGATTCTGAAAGGGTAAACAGAAAGGTGAAGTGGGCACCTTTGCTCGGGCCCTGCCAAGGCACACCACTGAGCACGTGCAACAGAGTTTCTTGGGAGAGGGAGAGGGAGAAAGTGAAAGAGTGAACGGCCATGGGGAGTGCGGATATGAGAGAAGCAGGCTGGCAGACAGACAGAGGAACAGGGAAGAAACAAGAAGACAGGCAAGAGAGCGAGCCATGGGCTGGCGGGGACTTTCAAGGGGTGCACGTGTGGCATAGCTGATGATGGAAAGGCACCAGGTCACAAGTGATGGCATAACTGTTTTGGCAGCAGAGGCAGGCCGCTGCTGTTGCAGCAGAAACTAACAGATCCAACTCAAGATGGAGCTTTGTGGGACTTTGTACAATGACCAGTCCTTGTATATTTATAAACCCGGTTACTTCCTGATCCCCTGAATATCCCCTTTGACCTGTGCCCCACTAAAGGGGCCCGTGTACCATGGGGTGCTCCCTTCCAGGACTCCTGGATTAAGCACAGACCATACTCAAGCACCAATGTCCAGCACCAAGAGATCCTTTATTAAGCAAGATGGCTGAAACCTGAGTCAAGAAGAAACGGCAGCTAAGTGGGTTGGCAGGAGGGGTTTTGAAGGAAAAAAGGTCATGTGCAGGCTAGCAGGAGTTGGTTAGTCCTGACTGGACATAGTCCTTATGAAGAGAGTAAACTTAGCTCAAGAAATGCCATTTTGTATTCTAGTAGCCATAGAGATAAAACAGAGTTCAGTTCCACATTCCTGGCAGGGGCTTGCCCAGTTCTAGGAGAGAATGAGCTGGACGCCTGGATGATCCAGGTGGGGTCCAGGACTAAAAGGAGTCTTCCATTTTAGAGAACTATGCAGAACTAAAGCAGACAGAGCCCTGAGAAAGAGTCCCTCACCCAGTTCCCAGAGACCATAGCTAGAAACTGCTGTTTACAGAGGAGCAGCATGACCTAAGTTCCAACTGCAGAATCCATAGCACCCTGGCCCTGCAAACTGACCACCAAATGCTCTAGTCAAAAAATACCACCATCATTCCTGGGCCAGCTGCACGTTCCAGGGTTGATGGTGGGCTTTCCTCTTCTATAGGAGACATTCCAGGGCACAGAACCAGGACAACTTGACCATACCCCAAGGATGAGCTACGAGACCCTGCACAAAACTAGCCCAAACATGGCAGGAAGAAATGATAATAATAATGATTTTCACCTTGGTACTAACCAATCAAAAGCCTGACCCGTTGTTACTGGGCACCCCCACCCTAGTCTGGAAAGCCCCTAGCACGAGCCAATTAGCTAATGACTGGTACCATTATCCTCACCTGAACCCAATTCACAGCCTCGGGCTATAAAAGGAGCCCCCCCCCCACGGCCCTAATCAACCCTCCTGCATGATTCCCGTGTAAGGGACATATGGAGTGGTTCATGAGCTAGCTGTCTCTACTCTGTAAACCTTGCTTTTGCATTCCGCTACGTCCTTGTCTCTGGTGGTCTCTCCAGGGTCTCGACTTTGGGCATAACACTTAGGGTAGCCAAATAAGGAGTTTTAATAGCTGGCCCTTGATAGTCAACTTCAGGAATAAGGAAGTGGCAAATAAGGGAATCTATTGGCTTAGCCAGAGAAAGTGTTAATCCTGCAAGGTGGGGAGGGCAACAGTTCCACTGCTAGGGTTCCAGAGAAATCCCATAAAAGACTACCAATCTCGTAAGCAATCAACAAGAGTGTTTATTAAAATTACCAATACATTGTGGTCTAACCATCTAACAAAATAGCAAATGTTGACTCCAAGAAAAGCTCACAGGCTTCTAAGCAGGGTTAGGGGAATTCCAGGGAGTACTCTGAGGGCTGATTGGTAGGTTTAAACAAAAAGTTCATATGGTTGGTGGCACTGGTGGTTAGGGACTTTCCAGCAGCCTGTTAATTGGTTGCCCCGAGTTGTGCCCCCCACTCCCAGAAATGTTTGCTCAACTCTAGCCTGCTCCAGTTGTAAAGGCTAAACTTAACTTTACGGACTCCATCTCAAGGAAGGGACACCATCTTAGACCAACTGGTGACAGAGGACTGGGCTCAGTTCCACAGGGAATCTCAGGAATGTGCTGGGAAGCAGCCAATTGGGAAACAGGGCAGTAAAAATGAAGGAGACTCAGATGGTCCCGTAGACATCCTGTTGGCAGTTTTTGGCCCCTGCAGATAACCTGTCAGCATATTTTGCTTTGTCTCCAAAAGTTTAACCAATAGTTTCAGAAGCTGCCTTACCCCATCTCTCTTTACCCAATTCTGAAACACAAAGGCATGTAACTCCCGGTCTGTGTTTTTCTGCTTTAAAACCCTCCTATCCCTGAGCTCAGGGCCACATTCTCTCCGGCCTGTGATGGAGAATAGGGCTGCTGACTGGGTTCAAGCCTGACACTAAAAAGACCCTTGTATGCTTGCATTGGAAACCGGCTCCTTGGTGGTCTTTGGGAGTCTCTCGACAGGGGTATGACACAGTAAATGGAAACAAAGCCTGATCTATGGCAGGGCTACTACAAGAGTCTGTCATGGCCCTTGTCTGGATCCCCGACCCTTTCATCACCATTTTGGCCAAATTAAAGCAAACTTTATTAAAGCCTTATGTACTGACCAAGATGGAATTCAGTCAGGACCACTCCTGAAAACTCCCCACGAGAGTGGTTCCAAGGTACATGTTGTGGGCATATATGGACAGAACCCATAGTCCACTGTACTTTTCCATGAGGCTTTGTTATTTTTGAGAACTACAACTCCCAGCATTCCAGGAAGGTACCTGGTCCTTTAGCAGGTAGGGTTTATGAGTTAATTTAGGGTGTAACAAAAGAGGGGGGGCAGGGCCCCTTTATTTCTACCTTTTGTTTTGTTATTGGGCCTCTGAGTACCTGGGCCTCATTCTCAATTCTGTTAACCTCCAGTGAGAGAAGAGGGCACCAATGCCTGCAGAAATGCTCACTCTGCAGCAAGGGTGAGATTAGGTAAAGAAGGGGTTAAGCAATTTTTCCCCCCCACCTTTCAGGCTTGCTTATTTTTTACTTTTTCTTAGTAATGAAAAAAGAGAGAGAGGATTGCCTAAACTATATTTGTACAGATAAAAGTAAGACTTCAAATGCATATATTAAATATCCATCCATCAAGATGTAAATTGATATAGCAATTGTAGATTATTCTGTGCATAGAGAAAAGCTCACCTATTATTATTGCTCATAGACCACACTGATTCACTTTAAATATTTATGGTTTTCTTTTACACTTCATCAATAGATAAAGCTATCATTATGAAAAGTTTTCATAGCTTGTCTTTCTCTGACCGGGAAAATACTCCCGTTAGTGATACAGCTTTATTTGTGATTGACGTCAGTGCTACTGAGGAACAATGTAAGTTCCCATCCGCTCTACCTGCACACTCCCACCGTAAGGTGTAACACATTGGAAATGTCATGAGCTGTTCAAGCTCACAGGAAGAAGGCTTTGGAAGCAGAAGAAGATCTCTCCCCACCCCATTTCAGACTCAAGCACAGTTGTTTCTAAGTGTCACTAAGGTCCCTTGTGCAGTGAAGGGCTGCTCTCTGCCTCTGAAATGAGAAAGCAAGCACTCAAGAGCACCGGCTGCCCTTCCAGGAGGTCTGAGTTCAATTCCCATACGGTGCCTCACAACCATCTATAACAGGATCTGGTGCCCTCTTCTGGTGTGTAGGCAGAACACTGTATACATAATAAATAAATTTAAAAAAAAAAAAAAAAAAAAAACCACACACACACATTGTGTACCAGAGAAAAGCTAAAGAGAGAACCCTTTTTCTGCCAGATTGCTCTTGTTTATCCCATGGTATAAAAATGCTTGTATGTAAACAAGAGCCAGAAGCTTATTCATAGAGAGGCTCTGGGATGAGAACCCCAGCATGGCCTCATCTTCTCTCATGAATGGAGCATGGGACATCTAAATCATTATGGCATCAGGGTCTCTCCATCTGGGGAAATAAACATCTATTCTTATCTCTGCAAGAAAAGTAATACAACACTCTTTTATGTAGCTATTAATCAGTCTCCACATATCTATCCATCTCCTCTCTCTCTCTCTCCCTCTCTCTCTCTCCCTCTGTGTGTGTGTGTGCACGCGCGCGTGCGCGCGCGCGTGTGTGCTCCCATACCTTCCAGAGAATGAGTGTGGGCACTCACATATGTATATATACATGTAAAGGCTAGAGGGCAATCATGTGTATTGTTCCTTGGGAACTATTCACCTTGTTTTTTGAGACAGAGTCTGTCATTGGTCTGAGGCTCACGGATTCAGCTAGGCTGGCTGGATAATGAGCCATCAGGAGCCTCCGTCCCTGCCTCACAGGCTCTAGGATTATAAATGCTTGTCACCACATGATCCTGGAGACTGAATTTGGTCCCTGTGACTGAGCCATCCCCCCAACTCATGAGTCATATCATTTCTAACAAACTATAACAGCAATAATGATAGTGCTGCTGTGCCTTATGAATTCTTGGTTAAAATCAGGTTTATTTACAAGTGAGATTAATAAAGTGCACTCACAACACAGAACAGAACTGAGATACCGCCGTCTGTAAGCCACACTTCTCCACCACCAGCTGCTACCTCCAACCAGCCAAGAGAGAGCAAGCAGGCCCTTCTCCAGTGTTTGTGGTGTAAGATATCCTGAGAAGACCACACCCATAAGGTCAAAAAACAAAACAAAAACAAACAAATAAAAAATGTTTCATCCAATTTGTCATTGGACCAAATGGCAGAATTCCCACAACATGTCACCTAATTTTGGGTTATCTCTAGTTCACAAATTTCTTTGTAGAGTTAGTCTTGGGACTAGAAAGATTTGGATCAGTGGTTAAGTATATTTGTTGCTCTTACAGAGGACCTGCTTTCAATTTTCAGCACCCACAAGGTAACTCACTACCATCTATAAGTCCAGTTCCAGGGGATCCAGGGCCTTTTTCTGACCTCCACAGGCACAAGGCATGCACATGGTGCGCAGACATACATGGAGGTAAAACACTCATACACATAAAGAAAAAAGTATTATAAAAGATTTTAAAAATATTTATTTTTTCCTGCTATTCACCCACCACCCCATCTACTACTCAGTACTGTAATAATATAAAAAACAAACAAAAACGCCCTTCATTGAGTAAAACACTAGTTGCTGGACTCAACGGTTGCAGGAAAGGCAACTATTTAAACATGAGTCTCAAGACTCCCTAATCAGTTTCCAAAGCCTAGAATAGCTAATGATCTTAGGATAATATTGGAGTGCGGACTGAGGACTCAATAGTCTTATTCTTTGATTAGAAATGGAATAATGTTTAGTAAGAAAACAATGAGTTGTTCTGAAAAATTAGAGAAACTGGCCTCAGAGACGAAATCAACTGCTAACCCAAAAACAGAAAGAAGAAAAAGGAAACCATGGGGCCTGGTTGAGAAGAGCCCCTTCGGTCATGTGATCTTCCACCCCCTTTCCTCTCCGTTAAAGGCCTTTGAGTTCCTGCGTTACTTACAATGATCTTTATTTAGGGGACAATAACCCTCTCCTGGGGGCCTTCCCTTAAATGAAACTGCTTTCCTTTCCACGACTCTATCACCTAAATATGGGCTCTGAAGCAAGGAGCACACAGCTGGATCTGTAAAGACAGTAAATGCGGCTGTGAGATAGCTCAATGGTTAAGAGTGTTTGCTGTGCAACCGTGAAGACCTTGGTGTGATTCAAAAATGATCCACAAGAGATAGTTATTGAAAACCATGCTGATTAAACCACTTAACAGTTTGGAGGCCTACCTACTTCCGCCAGAGACTCTGTCTGGGTGTGGAGTGAATCAGGGAGAACTGAAAATGTCCAACGTCTACCTCTGATGATGTATCTATTGGAGGCCATTTCTCCTCTGATGACAGCCATATTACTCAAAGCAGCAGTCCCTGCCAGCCCTACACCCACCTCCTATACCACAGTGGTCCTGAGTAAGCATACACCTGAGCGAGTACATGTACAATTATACATAAAACTGAATTATTATACAGATATTTTGAGGTCATACGGCAGGTGAGACCAGTGGTACAGACAAACCAAGTCTTGGTGAGAGAAAAATAAGCTTCTGCATTAAGAGTAACCATGATGCTGGACATGGTCTCACACACCTTTAATTCCAGCACTCAGGAGGCAGAGGCACACAGATCTCTGAGTTTGAGGCTAGCCTGATCTACAAAGCAAGTTCTAGCATAGCCAGGGGTACTCAGGGAAACACTGTCTCAAGAAAACAACAACAAAAATTAATCATGAAACTGGTATGTAGAGAGGCAGAAGGTGGGGGTAATAACCAAACAGCTGCTTGTGAGAGAGAATTGGCCTGAACGATTCTGGTCCATTTCCCATCCTGGTCTGGAGCAGGCTTAGCACAGGAGTGATGAATCCAGACAGGGATCTCAACAACCTTGGTTGCAGTTGCTGCTGTCAGGATGACAGAATGAGTTCCTTCCCAGGCACAGCATTTCTTCTTTCTGAAGCTGCTTGATGCACATTTGATCCCTGGGGTCAAAATGAATGATGGGGAACCAAGAAAGGAACCAGAGAGTGCTTCAAACTCTAGAATGGACTGCAGTCTGGACCTTTGGGGGAGAACAGAGATACTTTAAAAGAAACCAATTAGTAATTTTTCAATGTTATGGCCACTTGAACAGGGCAACAGCCTACCTTGTTGTCCTTATGTGAAGTTTGAATAAGAATGGTCAAATATAAGAGAGGCTCATATATTTGAGTGCTTAGTCATGAGGGGCACTATGTAAAGGGATTAGGAGGTGTGTCAGCTTTGTTGGAGGAAAATTGTCACTGTGGGTGGGCTCTGGTACTTAAAAGGCTCTTGTCAAGCCTAGCATCCCCTTCTCACTGGAGGATCAGGATGCAGCTCTCAGTTACTGTTTCAATACCTACCTGCATGCTGCCATGCCCCCCCACATGTTGCCGAGCCCCCCACCACACTGCCATGCTCCCCACTGATATTAATGAACTAAATCTCTGAAACTATAACCAAGCCTCCAATTAAATGCTTTCTTTCATAAGAAAAGACACCTTGTTCATGGTGTCTCTTCATAGCAATAGAATGGCTGCTAAAATACATGCAAAAAGTAATCTCATAACGGGTGAATCCTGCCTTGTAAAGAGAACTCTTGCCTTGAGAAGGGCTAAGTATAAAAGGTTGGACCAATTTTCACCAGTTTTCAAAAATTAATTTAGAGAGGGTTGACTTAATAGTCCAGTTCATATGTTCAACCTGGCCAGATCTGTGAGGTGAGTAGGTGCAGTGGAGGTATATCTAAGGCCTTAGTGATATTTGCACTATGGATGAAGTCAAGACAGGTCCATTATCTGATTCAATTGGCAGGGGCAGCCTGAACCTAAGAATAATCAATGAAAAAAATCTTCACCACTGTCAGAGCGGTCTCCCTGGATAGCAAAGGTTTCCACCCATCCTGAGAAAGTGTTCATAAACAACAGATACTTATATCCAACATGAGAAGGACTCATCCCTGAAAAATAGACTTCTGATTTCTCCCCAATAGTAAGGACTCATTTTCCCTTTGCCTTGGATGGCCTGTGTTCAAGAGAGACATTTAGAGGCAGTGCCGTCTCTCAGAGAGGCAGAATCTGATACCTGGAATATAACTCGATTAGTCTGATGGCACTAAATTAGTAGCCTGGTGCAGCTGGTGCACTAGAAGGTGTCCAAGAGCCTCAGGGAAGATGATTCTTGAGCCTGGCAAGATCTAGCATCCAGTTGGATCCTAGTTTGCATCCTGGGAGCAGGCCTTGTCCTCTTCTTCCTGGGAGTGGGCAGGTTCGGGAGGAAGCTGTGGGTCTGAAAAGCAATGAGGGAAACAGGAAGGAGCTCCATAGGCATCTCTGTTTGCTGCCTGCCAGGCTGCCTGGTCTGCCCTCTGATCTCCTTGGCTTCCTGTGTGGTGCTGTTTGATGCCTTTGACTAAGTCCATTTCTACACTTGACAGCCAAGTCCACAAGTCCTGGACAAGGTTGGAGGCCACTGTTTTCCTTTCATGATAACTGTGCACAAAAATTTCCCTGATCTCCAAGCTGGGATACACAAACCACACTCCTGTCACACTTTCAGCAAAGAGGACTTGTGACCAGATACATGGATGCTTTGCCACACGTGCCAAGATAATTTTTTTAACTTTATTTTATTTATTTATTTATTTATTTATTTATTTATTTGCCTTGGTGTTTGCCTGGAACTACAGTTGTTAGCTGCCATGTGGTTGCTGGGAATCAAACCCAGGTCCTCTGGAAGAGCAGACGGTGCTCTTAACTGCTGAGCATCTCTCCAGCCCCGTCCTTTGATAATTTCAAAAGTGTGAGCTATGTGTTTTGATGACATGCAGCTCTTACTGTCTCTTCCTTTCTCCTGCAGGCTCTCTCTACACATTCTTCTCCTACCTTCCTGTCTTTGATTGTTTTATAACTCACTGAGTCCCGTTAGTACTGCTCACATAAACATGGTGTGAGATCATTCACTGGGATATGGGAACCTACCAGGCACCATCACTGAAGAAAATTACCTCTGCTTTTCCCAGTGGCCATCAATTGACAATAGAGGTGAAGCTTCATGAACTCCCACACCACCCATCCATGCTGCAGTGTGCCTTGGCTTAATAGTACACAGGTTTTATGTAGGTAGCCCCAGCTTCTGTGACTTTGTGAGTACAAGGACAATGTGTACAAGAAGACATCATTTTACAGCCTTCTCCCCTTATCATGTTCTTATATTCTTCCTGGCCCCTCATCAGCAATACATCCTGAACTTTGAGGTTTTAGGGGAGGGAGTCTCATTTAGGCTGAATACTCCATAGTCACCTTTTTCTATTCTTTGATCAATTATGAGGCTCCGCATTATCTGCTTCCCAAAGAAAGTGAAACTTCTGTAAGACATAAAGCAGCCTAGGTCTATGGGTAAAAAGGTAAATGTTCAGAAGGCAATTTGACCACATTTAACAAAATGCTAGTAGATTCTTCCCTAGGTTCCCTAAGTCTATGAACCTCCCAATCACAGGCTTTTGACCAGGTTAAAGTACTAAACATGTAACACCTACAACAGTCATGCATTGTTATATCAGTGGGCTTATCTTGCCTGACAGATTGGTATTGTAGTGTGCAGGGTCTAGCAATGCATAAGATCACTGGTTCTTTTCTCCACCAACATCCTGCATCAGCACCTTCTAACGCTGTGAAGACTAGCAGGGAGGAAGTTGTCCACTCAGTTTCAGATTGCTTTCTCTCTGTTCTACAACTAAACCTCATTTTTATTTAACCATATAAACTGAATAATAGAAATTGACGCTGAAATATGTAGCCATTTCCATCAACTCTCAAGTTTCCATTATAGTTTTATAAATATTGATGCTAAATTTAATTAAAAGCCCCTTAAGCAAATTTCTCTGCCTCTGCTTTTTTTTTTCCTCCAAAAGAGGCATTGAAAATTAACGTCCCTTCCATGGTCCCCCAAAAAACATCTACTTAAATGGTTAAGGATTCATGGCAGAGTGAGAGCTCACAGAAGGCAGGGGAAGAAAACATGAGCCTAATACAAAGAAATGCACAAGCATCAGTCATAATCTTATGAGGAAGAAAACACAGACAGATGTTAGGTTCAGAGGCACACAGCCCATAAATACACTGAGCAGGAAGTACGTGGATATGGACTCCAGAATATAGTCAGTTATTGTTGTCTGTTCTGGAAATACCTTAAACACTATCCAACAGAACAGAAAGGTCCTTAGATTTTAGCTGTGACTAGAACTGGAATCTAAATCCACCAAGAGTCTGTCTGTCCTAGGACATTGTGATCCCCAGTGGTCAGTGTTTGTACTTCAGAATAATTAACTCCATCCTCTCCAGACCCCCAGGTACTGCTAAACTTTGTACTGGATGATTTTATAAGAGCACATGAAAGTGGTCTCTTCAAAATGTGTAAATTTGTTTTAATATGCAAGTTTTATTTTTAGTTTCAAACACTGTTTGCTGCAGCCATACCTCTTCCTTAGCCATCAATGTTCAGAGGAGAACAGCAAGCCTCAGGAACAAGACATCTCATGAAACAAATATTATTTAGGGGGAGGCTTTGTCCCCATTTGAAGGTTTAATAATTCTTGAGTGTTCTAGATGCTCTCATGGAAATAGAAGTATTACAACAGCCAATTTCAAGTTTCACACAGGATCAATAAGGAGACCAGGTATTCAGCAAAAAGCATCATGCCCTTGCATACTATAAAAATTACACTAAGTTCAGAAGCTGACTGGAAGTAAACTTTTGTCACTTACAACCCTGCCCTGCCTTCAAACTCACTTTCCTTTTATTAGATTCATCTTCTAACATCTGAATTAAACATCATTCGATGAAAAGATGTAGGACCACCTGGGAAAGTAAGACTATGTAGCTTTGGCTGTCCTGGAACTCATTCTGTAGACCAGGTTGGCCTTGAACTCACAGAGATCTGCCTGCCTCTGCCTCCAAAGTGCTGGGATTAAAAGCATGCACTGCCACCTTCCAGCTAGTTTTTCTACTTAGGGGCTAGTGAGATGGCTCAGTGGTTAAGAGCACTGGCTGTTCTTCCAGAACATCCGGGTTCAATTTCTAGCACCCACATGGCAGCTAACAACCATCTATCTGTAAGTCCCCTTTCAGGGGAACTGACATACTTCTTGTGGCTTTAGAAGGTACTATCTGCACTTGGTGCACAGTCATATATGCAGACAAAACATCCACTAAAACTAAATAAATAAAATCTCAATAAATAAATAAAGTATTTACTTAGGGGATCAGTGGCTAAGAGTGCTTCCTGCTCTTACAGGGAACCCAGGTCTGATTCCCAACACCCACATGGCAGCTCACAACTACCTATAACTCCAATTTCAGCAGATTCAATGCCCTGTTCTGGTCTCCTCTGGCACCTGTATAGATATGGTACAAATAAAAAATTGTAGGCACACACATACAAAATAATAACAAATAAATTTTTAAAGTGATCATTTAGAAGATCAAACTACTCAGAAATGTAAAATAGCAGCATATCTTAGCAGAATGATAAAGGGTTCTGAAAGTAAGCCAGGGTAACCCTTAGACCAAGCAAGATTCAGAAGGCAAACAATGTGGAATACAGCTAAAAGCCTGGTCTTTAGTCCTGACCTCAGCATTCTGCCCAGGTAACACTGCAGGGCTAAACAATGTGATTAGAAGAGACCAGGTTAACTGAAAAATTCACAGCTACCTTTGATTTAATCTCTCTCTCTCTCCCTCTCTCTAAATTTCTCTCTGTCTCTCTCCCCCTCTTCCACTTTTTTAAAACCATTGACAGAATCACACTGACTCATTTAGAAAAGCAAATATTAGCATTTTCATTTAAAGGCTGGTTTCCTTTCCTAGAATGCTAATAAAGTCTTGCATAAGGCATGGTGAGCTGCCCTCTTCTGTTCTTAGGCAGCCAGTGCAGGGTAGTCAGTGAACATCGGCCCTATGAAGGGTTTCACATGGTACTGTGAACACAGCAGGATTTTAACATCTAAGAACATTTCCATGGCCCTCCAGCAATTGCAATGCCCCTTTATTCAGTGATGCGCCTCTTGGCCAGTTAAGAAGTGCCTTTTCTTTGCAACAGCACAGTCTTTTCCTGACTAAGAAGAAAACAAAACTGACCTTGGACCTGATTTCCCTGGGCTAGTGAATGAACTCACCAAATGTGTAAACAATATACAATCCTTGCCATTTCTTCTGTTTTGGTTATCACAGGAATTGCCTAGAAGCTTTAACTATGATTCCAAACTGCTAACGCATTCACACTTCCACCAGCACTGTGCCAAATGGCCAGGATGACCACTCTTGCTTCCTCTGTACCTTGGCAGAGTGTTGGTGTGCGACGGACAGACCAATCAAGAAACAAACCAGCCAGGGCCTGTCCAGGCTGGGGGCAGGAGCGAGCAGTTCCCCCAGAGCACCCACTGGGCAGCTGCCAGTTGCATTTGAGCAGGAAGGAAATACAAAAGGAGAGGAAAAATGAGGCTACTTTGGAGCAAAAGGAATCCTAAACAGAAGCCTGGCACTAACACTCGAGAATAAAGCAAGTATTCTTCTATTTGAAAGTGGGCTGGCTGACTGTTGTCTGGGTTACTCTAGAGCATTTATTTCTCCCTTCTCCAGAGTCCATTGATATGTTCTCACAGCAGTCCTCATTCCTGGAACAGGCTTTTCTAGTCATCAAGTAGTCAACAAATATCTTTAACATTGAAAACGCACCCTTGGATCAGAACTAAGTATTAGACCTTTCTTATTCCCAACCCTGATAGCTGGAGATCCCTCAGTCTAGAAATATGTATCTCAGATACATCAACAAGTATTGATTAAGATAATCATAGTCTAGAGAACACCTCGGCACATAGTGCACTGTATCTAGTGTAAGTGGCCCACACGGTGGATCCAGCATGACGCCAAGTAGGATGCTGGGATTCACTGCGCAGCCGCAGAATGGAGCTGGTAGAGTGGAACAACAAAGGTCA